>JAHLGO010018765.1:0-60011 GCA_020615895.1 Ceriops decandra | reverse complement strand
ATGCATTTATTAATTTACATAAATAATTACTCAAAATTCAAGAATAAATAAAAAATCATATTTAAATAAAAAATACCAATTTGAGTAACTACTTAAATAAATTATGCTATCATTTAAATTTTTAATTTTTTATATAATTTATCTAATTTAAATAATAAGTTATTTAAAAATGTCATATTTAAATAAAAAAAGTCTCAAATTGAGTAATTACTTAAAATAAGTGTGAGTAAATTTAATTCCATAAAATAGGAATACAATTAACAAACACAAAATGTCAATTAGCGATCAATAATAATTTTAGCTTTTTAAAAATTCATTCCCTATTAAAAAAAATTGGTTAGATCAAAGTTAAGATAAATGGGACTACAAGTGGTAACCCTAAGAAATTAGTTAAGAGGATTTTGTACATCAGTTTAGATTCTACTTTGCCTTCATGACTAAACTTTGGGACATTTACCTATACTTTTACTTATGCATAAGTATAACATTTTTAAGTGGTGATATTAGAACTTGACTCCTTGGTTGCAATAATCATTAAGGGATTTTAGATCAAAGCAAAGGTTAAACAATCTAAACTAAAAAACACAAGTCTTCTTTCATGATCAACATAATCATCATTAATAATTTAATACCTAACAACCCTTGAAAAACTAGTTTTACCCTTTTTTTCCACTCTTATGATCTATATATCTTATAAATATTTTATCTTGAAAAATTATGGAATCTGAATTAAGACATAAAAAAATTTTATGAATAAATTAATTTGAAAATAAAATTGAACTTGAATATATCATTGATGATCCTTCTCATCTTCCTTAAAAAGAATTGAGAGAAGTAATAAGTGGAATTTCAAAATCAAATAATAATAGTTCCTAAATTATATAGATGTCAAAATATAGAGAAAAGTGCAAACCTTTGCAAAGTGTAACTTGGTTACTATAAACATAGTAGATATTACACAACTAAAATCATGGTTCCTAATTTAAATATCAAGGACATGAGCAATTTTGGTTCAATCCTCACATATTAGTTATTCCTTATTACCTTTTGTTGGAAATTGAGGACATAATTTTGGAAGCAATATTTTTTCACTAAATAAAAGGATAAATAATAATGATGAATGAATGAACTACATAAGTTTTTTCTCATTGAGAAGTTATCTCCTTTTGATATTGTAAAACCTTACATATAAATAGGATGGATAAAACTATATAAGGAAATTAATTAACAATTCCAACAAACTAACCTAGAGATAAGGGCTTATAACATAATCTTTTAAGTACCAACAATCTTGAAAACCTCTATGGATTATAGCTCATGCCAACACCCGATGGTGCATAGATATTTCTAATGCCCAACTTGACCAATGCATTATAAAACACTTGTATCAAAAAAAATAGTGTACTTGTGGGATGAGTGATTGTTTCCATGTTGATAAAAAAAAAAAAACCCATCCTGTACATACATATTATGCATATACAAAGAAATAAAATTATTTTGATTGATGCATATGGATATTAAAATTTTTTTCTTTTCTAGATAAAAGAATAAAATATTGATAAGATGTATAGATGATGAGGATTCAAGCAAGTTCATCTAAACCTGCGTATAATACCTTTGCACATTTATTGTCAAAAGCATATAAAAATAATCTTATTCAAAGGTTAAAAGAAAAAAAAATACTCAACAGTTAAAGTATGTATGAAATAAGATATTGCATCACAATTAGGTGCATTTGGTATATAGAATTAAGGATATATAAATAAAATTTTATATATCTAATTAAATTATAACAAATGTTAATTAAATGTATTCATTAAATATAATATTAAACAGTAAAATTTATTAAATCACCATTAAATTTATAAACTTGGTTTCTATTCAAAGTATTTTACAAGCCTAAGCCTTCATAAAAAGAGAGAGAGAGAGAGAGAGAGAGAGAGAGAGAGAGAGAGAGAGAGAGACCTTATTAAATAAAGATTCCAAGTTAAAGAAAATTGGTTAGATTAAAGTTAAGATAAATGGCGCTATAAGTGGCAACCCCAAGAAATTAGTTAGGAGGATTTTGTACATTAGTTTAGATTCTACTTTACCTTTATGGCTAAACTTTAGGATATTTACCTATACTTTGATATATGCATGGGAAGAATGCTTTCAAATGGTGATATTAAAGCTTGACTTCTTGGTTGCAATAATCATTAAGGGATTTTAGATCAAAGCAAAGGTTAAACAATCTAAATTGAAAAACACAAGTCTTCTATCATGATCAACATAATCATCATCAATAATTTAATACCTAATAACCCTTGAAAAACCAGTTTTACCCATTTTTTTCACTCTTATGATCTATATATCTTGTAAATATTTTATCTTGAAAAATTATGGAATCTGAATTAAGACATAGAGAACAAAATTTATGAATTAATTAATTTGAAAATAAAATTGAACTCAAATATATAATTGTTGATCCTTCTCATCTTCCTTAAAAAGAATTAAGAGAAGCAGTAAGTGGAATTTCAAAATCAAACAATAATAATTCCTAAATTATATATATGTCAAAACATAGAGAAAAGTACAAACCTTTGCAAAGTGTAACTTGGTTACTATAAACATAGTAGATATTACAAAACTAAAATCATGGTTCCCTAATTTAGATATCAAGGACATGACCAATCTTGGTTCAATCCTTATATATTAGTTATTCCTTGTTACCTTTTGTTGGAAACCAAGGACATAATTTTGGAAGCAATATTTTTTCACTGCATAAAAGGATGAACAATAATGATGAATGAATGAATTACATAAGTTTTTTCTTATTAAGAAGTTATCTCCTTTTGGTATTACAAAACCTTACATATAAATAGGATGGATAATGTTATATAAGGAAACTAATTAACAATTCCAACAAACTAGACTAGACATAAGGGCTTACAACATAATCTTTTAATTACCAACAATCTTGAAAACCTCTATGGATTACAGCTTATGCCAACACCCTCTCTTAAGTTGGTGTGTAGATATCTCTAATGCCTAACTTGAACAATGCATTATAAAACACTCTACTTGTAACTATCTTTGTCAAAATGTTTGCTAATTGGTTATCTGATTTTGCAAAATGAAGTCGAATGATCTCCTTTTCTAACGTTTCTTAGATAAAATGCTAATTTATTTCCACATGCTTAGTGCAATCATGTTAAACTAGATATTGAGTAATCTCAATTGTAGACTTATTATCACAATACAAGTTCATAGAAGCATTTTGTAAAAAAATGATTTTTTTTAATAAACTATATTGAGCCCATCTTTGATGGCTAATGATCGATTTGTTGTAAACACCATCTCACATGGTTGTATGTAGTGATTTGATGTTATGAATGTCGTTGAGATGTAAAAAGGTCAATAGGAAAAATCAATGATGATAGGTTAACCTTGAAGTTAATGAGTCAATGTTAACTGTGACCCTAAATTTTAGGGGTCAAGATTAATCGTTGACCCTTGACCATTGATCCTAAATTTTAGAACTTAAATTTGGCCATTGATTGTAAGGAAACTTTTGAGAATCAATGATGACCATTAATGATCGTGTGACCCTAAGTTTGAGACTCCATAAATAAGCCTATACCCTTTGCAAGACATATGTGGGCTACAGAAAAAATTAAGAGAACAGTAAGGGTTGTAAATAGAGAACGACAGTAAGGGTTCAAAGAGTTGAACAACAAAGAGGAGGCAGCCACCAAGGGAGGTGCAGCTAGCCAAGGTAAATGCACCAGCCAACCAAGAAAGTTATAGTTAAGGATAGTGCAGTAGCCAACCAAAGGAGTTGTAGCAGTAATCGACCAAGAAGGAGGTGACAATAACCACTAAAGAAGAAGGTAGCCACACCAACCAAAGGAGCAGTTGCAGTAACTAGTAGCCACACCAAAGGAAGAAGAAAAAGGCAGTTTAACCAAAGGGAAAACAAGGTGTAGCAATTGGTAGCCACACCAAACCAAAAGAGAGGACTTGCAACAACCACACCAAACTAAAGGAGAAGGTGTGCAACACCTATACCAAAGAAAGAAGAAGGTAACAGCTGGTTAAAGCAAAGGAAGAAAAGAAGGTATGTAGTAGCTACCCTAAGGAGAGAGAGACGTGCAGCAGCCAGCCACACAAAGAGAGGTGCAGCAGTAGGTTCCAGTAGCAAGGGAGATAAACCAGTAGCACCAGTAGGAGTTTCAAGAACCAGCAGCATCAGCAAGAGTTCCCTACACCAACAGCTCATGCACATATGGCAACAATAGTAGAACGTGTGGACAATATTATCAATGTGTGTAGGTAGCAAAAGCAGCATGTGCAGACAGTAGTAGCAATAAGTAAAGGTAGTGATAGCAATTCGTGCACGTGCAAACAATAATAGTAACATATGTAGGTAGTGATAGTAGCACGTGCAAATAATAGCAACAACACATACAGGCAACAATAGCAGTAGGTCTAACAACTTGTAACAATCGAGGAGAAAATGTGTCCCAATAGTAGGAGGGGATATATATGTTGCTCTCCTTAGTTTTTTCGAACTCCCTTTTATTATCTATTTATGACCTATGCACATGCTGGTTGTTCATGGACCATTTACCTAAAGGAGCCAGTAATTGTAATCTTTTCACAAATAAAGACAAGGATTAAAAAAAATTATTAGAAGAATATAATCTTTGCTAGATAAAAGGATAATAAAACATGTAGAAGTAATATTCAAGCATCTTTTTATTCAAAATTTCATAAATATGTAAAATCAAAAGGATAATAAAGTATAAACATTATGTCATTATATATTACTAACAAACAAACACATAACCCAAAACCAATAGGAACAAACTTTATAAACACAATTTTAGTTGTCTCATTATACATAATTAATCAACAATACCATGCACCAGAATAATCTATATATATATATAATATTAATTTCTTGAGTCTTCTTCTTGATTTTAATGTTTTTATTTATTAATTGAGTATAATGTGCCTTAAAAAAAATGTCTAACTAGTAGATGCCAAAATGGAAAGTTAAAATTACCAAGTAATGGTGTATTATTCCTACTTTGAATAAAGTTTTTTTTTTTGGAGTATTTAGGATTCCATCGCATTAATTTTTTAGTGTAAATTTTTTTTTGAGTTTACATGATAGTAATTTGTTTGAATGACTTCTTGTCAATTAATTGTTTAAATGAATTTTAATATTATTTAAATTTAATTTTTTTTACATATTTTTATAATTCAAATAAAAATTATTCAAAATTTAAAAATAAAAAAAAATCATATTTAAATTAACAAAAATTCAACTTGATTAATTGCTTGGATAAATTATATTAGTATTTCAATTTTAAATTTTTATGTAATTTACATGGTTTAAATAACAAGTTACTCAAATTTTAAAAAATAAAAAATATTTTAGATTTAAATAAAAAATATGTAAAAATATATTAGTTTTAGTAGAAGTCATTGATATTGGTGATATTTGCTTAAAGAATAATAGTAGAACACAACTAACATTAAGGGATGTTAGACATGTCCTAAATATTTAGTTGAATTTAATTTTAATAAGAAAACTTAATCATAAAGGCTTTTGCAGTATTTTCAATGATAGTTAATGAAGACTCATTAGAGGTTCCCTAGTTGTGGCATGAGGTAAAAAATGTTATAATTTGTATTTTATACAAGGTTTTATTGTTAGAGATGTTGTGAATGTAGTTAAGAATAAGAATCTGATTGATTTATGACATAAATGACTTAATCATATAACTGAGAAGGAGATGAGTTGTTTGACAAAGAAAAATCAATTTTCAGGTATAAAGAGTGTATTTTTAAAGAAGCGTCCTCATTGTTTGGCTAGAAAACATAATAGAGTTACATTTAAAAGTTATCCTTATTTTAGGAAATTAGAGTTACTAAAGTTGGTGCATTATAATGTGTATGGTCTTGGTGTTCATTATTTTATGACTTTTATCAATAATCATTTGAGGAAACTTTGAGTATATGCTTTGAAGGCTAAAGATTAGGTTTTTGATGTATTTAAACAATTTCATGCCTTAGTTGAAAAATAGTTAGGAAAGAAGTTGAAATGTATTTTAACTGATAATAGTGGTGAATATAGTAGTCTATTTGATGAGTATTGCAAAATATATGGCATCAGACACTAAACGACACTTTGATTGAATGACTTAGTTAAAAACACTAACAAAACATTGATTAAGAGAGTTAGAATCCTACTCTCAAATGCAAAGTTGCCTAAATCCTTTTGGTGTAAAGTTTTGAATATAGCAACATATGTGATTAATCTCTCCTAGTGTTCCTCTGCAGGGTGATGTTTTGAACAAAGTTGAGTTTAGTAAGGAAGTTTCTTATGATCATTTACGAGTCTTTGGTTATAAAGCTTTTGTTTATGTCCCTAAAGGTGAATGAGTAAAATTAGATGTAAAGACATGATAATGTATCTTTCTTGGTTATAGTAAAGATGACTTCAAGTACCAATTATATGATTTGGTTAAGAAAAAACTTTTTAGAAATATAAATATTATGTTCTTTAAGGATCAGAATATTGAAAACATTGAGAAGATAACTACTCAGGCTAATGATAATGTTGTTGATATTGATCTAATTTCTCACACACTTGTAGATCTATAAAAATATGAGGTTTCCTGTATCATTATTCAATGTCCAACAAGCTTTTTTTTTCATTGTCACTACAACACTGCCATTAGTTTTCCTATCATTAACCATTAATATACTTGATATGTTAATTAATGTGTTGTTATATCATTAGAAAAACTCAATCTTCTCTATTGTTGTTTTTACCAACATTGAGTAATTGATTGCCTTATTTTATTGGCTATTTGACCCTTTGTAAACTATGAAAACACCACTTGAATGTCCTTTAACCTTTTTATGATGTTAGCATAAAAGTCTTATCATTACTAATAGCCACATAGACGTCTTATGTTTAAAATTTGTTTTCAGGATAGCCAAAAAGAAAAAAAAAAGGTAGATCTAATAAAAAATAAAATAAAGGGTTGAGTATTAATTTGGAAAAATCATGAATTTCAAAATGAATAACATAATTTCAATTTTTGTTCCCATTTTAATGAAAAAAAAATTATAATTGATGGTGTGAATAAATGAAAGTATTACTCAATTATAATGAATTATTAAGTGTTGTGGTGAATGAAGTTATAAATCTTGTAATACATAAAACAGAAATATAAAGACTTGCTTATTAAGAGTTATAAAAAAAAATAAAAAAAGGCATTCTATTTCATCCATTAGGGGGTGAATAATGAAATTTTTTAGAAGATCATCAAAGTAGTCTTGTTAAAGCAAGCATAAGATATCTTAATAAAATTAGTTTACAGTTTGCAAGTAGAAGATTTAGAAATTATTTCAATTTATATAAGTAAAGTTCTTGTCTTAATGAATTAAATAAGAATATATAGAAAGTAGCTAAATGAGCTATGCAGTCTTAAATCAATCATCTAATAGTATTGAAGGTGGCATGGATTTTTTTCTTTGATTTTGGCTTTTTTTAAAAAAATCTTTTCAGTTGTAAAAGGTAGGGAGGATTTAATATTTGTTGTTTTTGTTAGTGTTTTTTTTTTCTATAGGCTTATTTAATGTCCATTAATGGATTGTAAATGTTTTCAAGGGTCATTAAGGTTCATGACTCAATTGGATATTGTCAAGAATAATGGCCATTGAAAACACTAACAAATATTAATGATCAAGAATAACGATGTTATTCATGCCCAAAATAGTAAAAATGCAATAAGCAATTGTGGTTCTTATCATTCCTTTACACTTAATAAATATTGCATTCTATAGTACTAAAGCTGTTTATGTCAATTAAACAGTGCATTCACCCAAACAAAGTAGTTGAGAATGCATAATAGGTGTAATCTACTCTTTCACCATACTACACACAAGCATTTATATAAATGCATTATTTAATTAAATCCCTTAGCAAGGTAATAGAGCCAAACCATCTGTCTAAAAAAATTCTACTATATGACCATTTTAAAGCATACATTTTCATATACTAATGTTAGTATCATTTGAGAGTACCTTACCAAAGTAAACTATAGAAGTGCAAAATTATGGTCACATATTATGATTTTATCATAAAAGACTTGAGAAGAGCACATACAAGGCAAAGTAGCTTCCTTTGCCTAACCAAAAAATGATAATCTAGATTCCTTCACATAAATGCCTAATCAACTAAAGTGGTTCTAAGTAATCCTTGCATAAAGGTGACACAGAAAATAAGTCTAATTCTCCAAATGTTATAAAGTACAAAAATCGTTATTGTATCCAATTAAGTAATAGATCTTAATGGGTTGTAAAATCTTTTTTTATTGTTGTCATAAATGGCAATTTAGACCTTTCTAGATTTATTAGAAGTACTATCTTAAATGCATTGCTAAAGTTGGAATGCTTGAACCTTTCATTCACCCAATATAGGTTTTTTAATTTTCAAGTTCTTTATTGTTTTCAAAAAACTGAAAATCAATGGCATATCAATGTTTTGAAAATTGCTTGCAATGTGTTATCTTCATTTTGTGGTTTTGTCTTCCTAGTTTTAACAATTTATTAAATAATATATATTTGATTTTGTTGTTTTCACAGCCTTATATGGATTGTAATTGTTGTCAACTAGTGCAAGAAAGTAAAGCCACATAGACGGGTAAGAACGTAAAAGCTACATAGAAGGTCAAGACAATAAATTCGCCACAAGCAAACCCTATTAGGTTTTCATGGAAGAGAGTATATAAAGATCTTAAAAGACAAAACTAAGGCAAGGGCCAACACAATTGAATACACGACAAAACACAAAAGTATGTGGAGGCCAAATAGAGAAAACAGAAAAACACAACATATGGCCAAAGCACACTGACGGCAAGAGAACAGCAGAATAGGGGACGAAAAAATAGAAATTGGAGCCGCACAATAGTGTCGTGAATAGTAGCATTGAGTGAAAAAAAAATTAGGGGGCTGAAAGAAGAAAAACTATCGAGAGAGATAGACGATCGACAGTTGGGCTGATCGAAGAGAGAGATCATCGGCCAAAACACAAGAGAGAGAACACAGTTGTTGGAAGAGAGAGAAACCCGACAGCCAGACCAGAGGAGTAGACGGAAGGAGAGAAAAAGAAACCCGACGATAGAATAGAGGTGAACGGCCAAAGAAGAACGAACGGCTGGACGATAAGAGAGAGAAATTCGGCGGGACAGCAAGAGAGAGAGACAAATGAAGAGAGAGACACCACCAGAAGAGCAGACAATGTAAGACACACGAATGACACTACAAGGAGAGAACCGTGAAACGGATGAAGAGACACCTACCACTAGCAGAAGGAGAGAGAAACCCGACGACCAATGAACAGTGACTAGTAATAAAGGGAGAAAATCTGATACAGCCAAAGGAGGTGTGTAAACCAAAAACGTATGTGAGGCGTGAAACCAGCAAAGGTTGCAAACCAGAAACGTGTAGGAGACATGTAATGTCAAACCAAAAATGTGAGACAGGCCATAAAATGTAGAACAGCAAACCAGAAACGTGAGGTAAGCCGTGAGACAAGGAGACAGGTGAGACGGTGAAAGTAGGGGTTGTGTGAAACAACATAGAGAAGGAATTTGGCGAAGCATTAAAGAACTCAACGTATTTCCAGATTTCTTAAAGAGATGTTAGAGAGCATTGTGGTAAACTTCTAAGTGGCAGTGGAGCAACCTTTTAATTCAACAGAGGCAAGACAAGATAGAAGAAGGGTAGGCACAGTAAGTGACACTCTTTATATTGTACCTGCTTAGTAATTACAATAGTGAAAGGACCAGAGAATTAAAGACATCCATTGTAACCTATATTCATAAGTATAGTGGATAGTCTCGGTAGAGGGAGAGTCCCTACCACCGTGGATGTACGTCACATTGATGGAACCACATAAATCTTGTGTGTCCTTAATTTGCTTTGCATTTTGTGTTTTGAATTGAGTTGTGAACGCAGCTAAAGTATTAGCCAACCCATAACCTAACAAAGACCTAAGCAAGAACATCCGAATTGTCTATTAGGCAAGGTGTCTGAAAGGTGACTTTAGAGACTATTGTGATTAGTAGGTAGTAATAGATCTACCTTAGTCGAGTTTAAGAAAGAGTTCACTTTTAAGAAGAAGTTGAAGTTGTTCACTTACTGTGAATTGCAAATTGTGGTGATACTAATTCACCCCCCTCTCAGTATCACAAACTAGTAGATCTTAGGGAGAAGTCAGGAACTTCAAATTTAATGCAAGTTTCTATTAACATTGAAATCTTATGTGAAAAATAAAGCATATCCAAAGGGTTTGATTATTGAAGGATATATTGCAGATAAGTCTATAACATATTGCTTTAGATATTTTTGAAGGTGTTAAGACAAGATTCAATCACATACCAAGGAATAATGTTGATTTTGATCATGTTGTACCCCAAAATGCTTCATTACCTTTGATTCCAAGTCATTCATTTAGTAAAGAGTATGATGTTTCTTATGATGAACAAACATTGGTTCAAGCACATAAATATATCTTGTACAATTGTGATTAAATCATTCCATTTATTGAGTAAGTCTCATAAAAAATTACTTGTTTTTGTCTTTCTTATATATGTTAATGAAGAAACATTGCTTATTTGTTGCGTTAGAAATGAACTTCAAATATTTATTAGAATGAACTTTAGTTTATTTTATATTTATTTGTTTTCTTTTTTATATGTATATATTAATGCATATCTTTTGTATTCTCAATAAAAAACATCGTGAAGCAATTAAAAAAGAGTATTGTAATCATAATCGATGACCTTCTCAATCTGAGATAGAAAACATTTATCATTCAACATTTATAGAATGGTTTCAAGATTAGGTGATTTTTTTTTTCTCTTTAAGCCTAGTGGCTTTTACCTTTCTTAAATTCAATTTTGTTTAAAATGATTATTCTTTACTCATGTATTATTGATCATTAAATCTATGATATAACACGCATCTTAACCATAATTATTTTACTAATGCTTTTTTATTGTTATTCTTATTAGGTTGGACGATTAATACAATTAAATTCTTTAAAAATTACAGAACAAATCAAATGGCTATCTCTAGGGCCAAATAAAGTTAGGAAGAGGTTTAAAGGATATATCATTGAAGGTGTTAAATTCCATACAACATATGTAGAAAATAGAAGAAAGACACAGAATAGTGGTGGTGGTGTTGTGTCAACAAAAACATCATCCTCAATAGAAGATGTTTCTTATTATGACGTGATAAAGGATATGATTGAATTGAATTATTCTAACAAATTCAAAGTTAATGTTATTTAAATGTGATTGGGTTGATGTAGTAAGGCGAAGGGGAATTAAGAGAGATAAATTTAGATTCACTTTAGTTAACTTCTCAAAGTTGGTTCATATTGGTGCTCATTTAAAGGATGAATCATTTGTTTTGGCATCACAAGTCAAGCAATTATTTTATGTTCAATATGTATTATAACCCGATTGGCATGTTGTTATTAGAAGTGGACCTTGGGATACCTATGATATTAGGGAAGAGTTGATATGTCAATCATCAATTGGTCGTTCACATAACAGAACATTGCAATGAACAAATTGAAGAAGTTAATTGGATCAAGAATGATGTAGAAGCTATAACTATTGACATGATAAATACAACAAAAGATGACCATCCACCTAAAGAAGAAGTATAATACTTACCTATAATTCTCCTGTGCTTGCTTTTAAAGGTATTTCCCTCTTTTTAACTTTCTTTCTTGTTATCAATATAAGCCTCCTTTAGATTATGCTTAATTAATATCCATAAAAGAAAAATCTAAATAATATGCTTGCTTAATATGATTCAAGGTGTTAGAAGAGAGACTAAAATCTTTGCTGTATTTGGGAAGGAAGATAAAAAAAAACAAAAAGTGTATTAGAGAACATTATTTAATGTGGATAATCTGAGGTTTAAGATGCCACATTGTATGAGGAAGTTCTTTGACTTAATTCAAGCATTTGAAGTGGCTAAATATGGCATTCAATATTGTGATTGACAAGTTTAAGCTATCATGTTACTTCATGAAAAAGGTCATTTCACACTAACTACCTTGAATATTTGAAACTTCATCAATTTAAGTTATCATATGTGATGGTCAATTTTAACTTGTTTTTCTTTTTGTTCATTATTAGCAATACTATATGGTCACATATTTCTAATGTTTTGCATAATAATGTGAGGAAGTTGCAAATTTCATACATTGAATAATTTATTGTTATTTTCTTCTAATTGTCTATATGACATCTTTTATTCAGATTCCAATTGATTGCTTAGAGGAATTATGGATTTTCTTCCACATGAAAAATGGAAAACTAGAATATGTCTAAATCACATTTATAATTTATAAACAAGTGAACATTATTATCATATTTCAAATGTACAGTAGCATAAGTTTCATGTAATTTTGATGATGTTTAAAGAAGTGAATTTTTATTCTAAATATAATTGTATAAATTTATCAATAATAATAATGTCTAATGTTAAATTTTTTCTTTAAATTACAATTTTGATATTTATTTCATTAAAATGAATTAGCTATTATTATAACATAATAACAAATGTCAAGAAAAAAATAATTGTGTTGTTTTAAAAATATTGCTAAATTTATAACTTTTATTATTAATTTTTTAAACAACATTTAGACAAGTATTACGATAATCATAGTAAAATGAAGTTTCTAAATGTTATATAACTTATTAGTTATGACACTTATAAATATTAAAACATGTTTATAATCAATATTAATTATGATTTATAATGATAATTATATACATCATAAGAGATCTTGTTATAGTGACAAATAACAAAATGTCATTATAATTACTACTTCAACATTTTTAACAAATGTTACTTTAATATTTAACTATGTTGATAGAAGTGACATCTAGTTAAAATTGATAAAATTAAAAAATATAAGTATAAAATAATGAGAGTAAGTTCTCTCATGTTTCAAATAATGAAAAACTTGAAATGGATGCATTAAATCCGCTCGAGCTTCAAAATGTTATCTACTTGTGCCAACACAAGTATACGACCCTATATAAGACCATGTAATTCTGCCGAGTCGTAAAACTTGAAATCAACCATTATCATTGACTTTGAGTTCAAAACGATCCCAAAATCTGTAGCATAATTCCCAAACTATGCCATGCCACCACATTGCTTGATCAAGTAACCCAAATGAGGAAAAACCTGATGCTTTGGAACAAAACAAAAGACATGTTCCACGGCAGAATGTTTCAATTTGGACCCACCAATGCTTAAGGCAATAAATTAAAATAAATCAATCCCATCGTCAAGTTGAAGCATCTAGCAACAAAATCTTTTTTTTGTTTTTTATCTTTTCATTTTCCTTTTTCACATCAATTCTGGTAGACATCTGGTTTCATGGCATAGAGAGGACGAAAGCTAGTCTAGTCCAATCGTGTGACTTATCCCTTCTCCTGCCAAATTTTCTGTTTGTAGTGTTTTCAGCGCATCTAAGGTCCAAGCTATTTATCTGCCTCCGACCAAGTCTTTCTCTGTTCTTGTCGGTCCGCTTTCAGACTGGAGTTATTGCAACATATCTTAATTCTTTATAAAGTTTTACCCTTTAATAAATTTTTATTTAAATTTTAATCTTTTAAATTTATTTTAAATTTAAAAGTTTGTTAACAAAAAATAATTATAAACTAATTTTATAGCATCTTATAAATCAAATTGTGGTTAGTTAGCCGGAACAATACTCTCTTAGATTTGCACTATTTTTCACATACTCTCCCATATATCTCAATAAATATTGTCAACTAGTTTTTTTAAAATTAATATTATATCCTCCATGAGAAAAAGGTGGGAGGCTCACCTCGCCTAGAGGATCCATTGTACTTTTTTTCTGTATTAGCCTAAGTTTGAGTCCATTCATTATTTTTTGTTCCTTGATAAATGAGAGTTTATATCGAGCAACTACTCTTTGGTTTTGAACTCATTAATTCTAAAATTAGTTGTAAGGGAAGTCATTTCAAATACAATAGTATTCAGGTGACAATTTTTATTTTTTTATTTTTTTGGTATAAAATGATTGAACAAGGTTGTTAACAAGTACTTCTCAGCCTTAGCTTACAAGTGTATTGAACAATATACTTATGATATACTTTTTTCAGATTAAAAAAAGAAATTGTTAGAGAGAGAGGGAGTGAAAAAAAGAAAGAGAGAGAAAACTAATAAATAAAGATTTCACCACATAATATCCTTTATAAGATTTGAATCTTCAACACTTTTCATGAAATCTACATTTCAGATCACTGAAACAGAGCAATTTATCAATAATATTCTTTATTGTGTTGCATGTTACTTTATGAATTATCTTTTAAACTACTTAAATTTCTTTGTTGTTTTGTGTCCTTGTAGTCGAATAATTAAATTGCACTTTTGGTTTCATCATTTAATTTACTCTTTTTTTTTATTGCCTCTTCAAATATTTGCTAAAAGTTCCTTGAGAATTGAGATAGAATTAGATAAGGAGGGGCCAGATTTTCGTTTTTGGTAATTAGCAATAGCTAGGCTACTTATTGTATTTTATTATTAGCTATTGGCTACTAACATATTGTTTGAGGTTGAAAAAGGAAAAAAGTTTTTTGGGAAATGTTGTTATGAAAAAATTAACCATAGAAAACATTATAGAAAAAAAAAACAATTAAAGGAATTTTCTCTTTTTTTTTTTTTTTACAATTTGTGAAGTTTCCGATTTCTCCCTAAGATTTACTAGTTTGTAATACTGAGAGGGGATGAATCAGTATTACTACAATTCGCAATTCGTAGGTAAGTGAACAACTTAAACCTCTTCTTAAAAGCAAACTCTTTCTCCTACTCAACTGAAGTAGATCTATTGCTACCTTCTAATTACAATAGTCCCCAAAGTCACCTTTCAGATACCTTAGCTAATAGACAATACAAATGTTTTTGTTTAGGTTTCCATTAGGTTATGGGTTGGTTGATACTTTAACTGCGTTCACAACTCAATTCGAAACACAGAACGTAAAGCAAATTAAGGACACACGAGATTTACGTGGTTTCGTCAACGTGACGTACATCTACAGTGGTAGGGACTCTCCCTCTACCGAGATTATCCACTATACTTGTGAATACAGGTTACAATGAATGTCTTTAATTCTTTGCTATTTTTACTATTGTAATTACTAAGTAAGTACAATACAAAGAGTATCACTTACTATATCTACCCTTCTTCTAATTTGTCTTGCCTTTGTTGAATTGAAAGGTTGCGGAACGCTCTTTAATCTCTCTTAAAGAAGTCTGAAAATACGTTGAATTCTTTTTGCTCTTCACCGAATTTCTTCTGTAAGTTGTCTCACATAATTCTTACTTTCACCGTCTTACGGTCTCACTCATCTCCTGTTTCACAGTCTCACTGTTTCACGTTTCCGATGTGTTGTTTCACATCTCACGGCCTACCCCACGCTTTCGATTTGTCACACAAGTTCTGGTCTCACGTTGACGTAGTCCCCTGCCCCACGACTCACCTGTGCGTTTCTCTCTCACCGTCCAGCCACATTTCTCTTTCTTCACCATATTTCACTTTTTCATTCACTGTCGGGTTTCTCTCTCTTCCAGCCGATCTGTTCCGATTTGGCCGTCGAGTTTCTCTCTCTTCCTAATCTGGCAGTATAGGTCTTTGTCATCCACCCACCTTTAGCCATCTAGCCGTGTCGGGTTTCTCAAGCCGATGGTCTAGTTTTTCACTCTCTCGTCACCTTTCTCAGCCACCTTTCGGCCATCTTATGTTCAACGTTCAGCCCCCCTTTCGACCGCCTCCTTCCCTCTCAACGTATTTGCTGTTTTTGCTCGATTTTCCAATCATTGATGGCTGCGTTTTCTTCTCCTTCCTGTCGATGGTTGCTCAATTGTTTTGGTCATCCACTTTTGTTCTTCATTCAGCCCGACCATCGATCGTCTCTCTCCTTCCCGTTGATAGCTACCATTTTCTCTCTCTTCCAAGAGTTTGATGGTTTCTCTCTCTAGGTTTTGCCCTGCCGGATACACTGTTCAATTCCGATAATACTATTTAATTTCGACGAAACTGTTTACTATGGTTACTCTTTTTTTTTTACAAGTGGTGTTCTTCTGTGTAGGGTTTGGTATTCTCTTTGGTTGGTCGATTATCTAAATTTTACTGAATGCTCAATATTGCGGACACCCTGTTCTTTGTCTTTCAAGACCATTATATATTTTATTCCATGAAATCCTAAAGAGCTTATGTGGAGAATTTACGTTTTTGTCCTTACGCAATGAATTTACTTTATTGTCCCTCTATGCAGATTTATGTTCTTGCCCTTTCACTTAGATTTACCTTCTAACCATTTCATGTGTCTTTACTTTCTTACATACTTAAACCTAGTTGACAACAATTACAACTCATACAAGGAACAACAATTTGTAACTAATTTTTGACAAATAACTATACCATATAATTAACTTTTAGTTTTTGATAGTTTTAATTTGAGATTATCTCACTCATACTTCCAAGTTCCATTTTATTTGTCTCAATTATTTCCTAAACAAAGACAATAAAATAAAAATATTTACGAGTAGAGTATAATAAACTAAATTAGGTGATTAAGGAGGGGCATAGATTTTTTTTTTTTGGTAAGTGGTAGCAACTAGAAATTTTGTAATTAGTAGTTAGGTACTTTTATTTTGTGGAATGTGGGTTATGTATTTAAATTTAATCATTAAGAGACTATTAGTATTTTGTTGAATAGCTTATTGTAATATTGTAATTAGCAGTGGGATACTACAAGAGGACCTGAATTACTCTCCTAACAATTTTTCGTTTGCTGCTCATAATCTTATCCCAGAAATTTGCCAAGAAGCTGTTGCTCGATTGTCAATTTTCGTGATTGACGTGCGTTTGAAGATCATCAAAATCATATCAAATTTTGTGTTAAGAAAAAAAAAATTTAAATCTTTCGATTTACGTCCTCCAGATTTCTCTTTTTGGTTACAAAGGGAAAACAAAAAAAAAAAAGCCCAGGGTGGGTATAACTGTCAATAAAAATAGTCTCCCGTCAGTAACATACGTGAATGGCTTTCTTCTTTTATCTTCCATCTTCGAATGGAACAAAAAAAACAAAAAAAAAAACCTTTTTCCTTCACCTTCCTTTCTCTTACAATGACTTACCAATATATATATATATATAT
Source organism: Ceriops decandra (assembly GCA_020615895.1). Lineage (NCBI taxonomy): Eukaryota > Viridiplantae > Streptophyta > Magnoliopsida > Malpighiales > Rhizophoraceae > Ceriops > Ceriops decandra. The sequence continues at coordinate 42,725 of JAHLGO010018765.1, read as the reverse complement.
ATTGTCCATTTAAATTTTTGAAAAATTATATGTACATTTTATTTTATTAATTTTATTTTTGATTTTAATTATATATATATATATATATATATCATATATTTCTCAAAAAATAAAAAATAAACCCAAAGCACCACCCCATCAATTCATATATTTAAGATATCATATTATTATTATTATTATTATTATTAACGTTAATGAACACCAACAGCAAATATTTAAATCTCTGAATCCTAATAACTCTCATTAATTACAGCAAATTGCAACAACAGAATCCCCCGTTAACGAACCAAAATACATACCCTAAAAGATTAAAAATCAACACAATTCTCATTTCTCAATAAAGTAATACTGACTTCACTTTTCCCAAAAGTATTTTTGGACATAATAATTACAGAAAAAATAATTTACGACAGATAAACCTTTCCTTAAATCAGTGACATTGTTGTTTGAGCTGTGCAAAAAGCAGGGACAGCAAGTTGGCATCAAGCAATGGAAAAAGAAGGCAAAAAACATTGCCAATGTGTATGCAGACGGTGAATTTGTTGCTTCCGCTTCTTCTGAGTGGAAAGAAATTGCGAGGCTTAATGCTGCAAATTAGCTTTGCACAAGTTATCAAATTTAGTTGTTATCGCCTGCCCCAACCTCGTATTCTTAAATATGTAGACTTGCAAATATGTTGTTATGTAAGAATAAAATTATTCATTGTGATTAAAAGACTATTTATTATTCAAATAAATAGTCTTGTATACTATAAATACTAATTATGGAAGCCTTATTTGAGATTTTTAGTTATTTAATAAAAATTATAAAATTCAAATAATATAAATATTTTATTTTATTTTTTAATATTATTTTTATTAATTACACATAAACTCTCACAATAGTTTTTGAGGCAAGTAAAGCCCATTCTTTCACGTTCACTTACAAGATTCCTTATAATGAAAGCCGGTAGGAACACTTATTTCCTAAATAACTATTGAAGCTGCGAACCAAGCTCTCTTTCACGGGGCTTTCCATGACGACAAGGGTGAAGCCTTAGAATTCTCATAAGTAAGGATGTCGTCAGTGTACCTACCACCTTTTACGGCATCCGCCGAAGCAATGGATCCGAGTTCAAACATTCCTTCACGGGTTAGTTTCACAGCCAAGGCCATAATGTTTTGGTTGAGGTTATCAATTTTGGTGGTTCCTGGTATGGGACACACATCATTCCCTTGATAGTGTAACCATGCCAGCGTTGGCTGTGTTGATGTGCAACCCTTTTTATTAAAATTTTTTTAGAATTTCTCTTTATGAAATTCTATTTTTATAATGCAAAATCTTTTTTTCATGCAAATATTAGCAATAAAACTGTAATAAAACTAAAATACCGTTGTTTCGTAGCGAAAATAAGAATCCTCCCTTTTTTTTGTTTCTGAACGTTTTTCTCTTTTCTCCTACTCTTCCCTTTCTATTCTTTTCATTTTCTCTTTGATAGTTGAAAACAGGAAAAGTTCGTAACAGTGTATATATATATATACATTATTCCTTTTCTTGTAACCATTACCTTAACAGGAAAATCCTCTGTAACAGTTATCTTAAATAAGAAGATACTTCTCTTCCGGTAATAGTTATCCTTAATAGGGAGAATGGAGGGATTTTAAACCCAATGATCCAAATTACTGTTATGCCTAACCGACCATCATATTAGGCCTTTTATTTTGGATCACACTTTAAATAACAAGGGCCACTCATGTTAATTAATTTAACAATCTCCCACTTGACCCATGTTATGACTTAATGAATCAATAACAAATAAGTGCATACAATCCTTAAAGATCATTAAATCATAATACTTGATTGAATTAAAATCATTGGATCATGGCGGTCACACATCTTTTAGTGACATGATTCCTTCCATGTATCACATAATCATCATAATTCATAATAACTTTACTGAGGAACATTAAAACTTTAAATTGTCATTTTCCATATATGCTATTAGTTATCTCACAACTATAATTGTAAAAAACTAAACAGAGATAACAAAACACAAGAAAAACCATAACTTTAATTGAATTCATAAGTGTCACAATGATATGAGCAGTACAAAATATTGACTTTCAAGAGAACGAGGACTTGTCCAAAATGCCCATCCGATCAACATGTTCAGTAAATATTTTCGGTGACAAACCTTTAGTTAATGGGTCTGCTATCATCAACTCAGTGCCAATATGCTCAATGGACACTTTATGGTTTTGCACTTCTTCTTTAATAGATAGGTATTTTAAATCCATATGTTTCACACCTTTAGAATACCTATCATTCTTAGAGAAGAAAACAGTTGCAAAATTATCACAGTAAACTATTAACAGCTTTTCTATACTGTCGACCAAACTAAGCTTTAAGATAAAATTTCGCAACCACAATGCATAAACAGTAGCCTCAAAGCATCCTACAAATTCAGCCTCCACAGTGGAAGTAGCAATGACAGACTACTTCCCACTTTTCCAAGAAATTACTCCTCCAGCTAAGAGAAACATGTAACCAAATGTAGATTTTCTCAAGTCTACACATCCAACATAATCTAAATTCGAGTAGCCTACTACTTCAAGATGACTTGATCTTTTATAAGTAAGCATATAATCTTTGGTGCCTTGTAAGTACCTAAGTACTTTCTTTTTGACTTTCCAATGATCTATTCCAGGATTACTTTGCTATTAGCCTAACATTCCAACAGCGAAACTAATGTCCAGCCGAGTATATGTTTGCACATACATCAGACTTCCAACCAGCGATGCATAGGAAATTGATTCCATCGCTTTCCCTTCTAAATCATTCTTTGGACATTACAATTCACTGAACTTATCCCTTTTCTGAATTGGAACTATTCCTGTTGAGTAATTTTCCATTCTAATTCTCTCTAATAATTTATCGATATAGCCTTTCTGAGACAATCTTAACAATCCTTGTGATCTGTTACGGAATATCTCTATTCCTATCACATAGGATGCCTCATTCATATCTTTTATTTCAAAAGTTTCAGAGAGAAATTTCTTTACATCATGTAACAAACCTATGTCATTAGCAACCAAAAGAATGTCATCGACATATAGGACTAATATAATGAACTTGCTCCCACTGACCTTCATATAGATACACCGATCAATGGTGTTCTCTACAAAACCGTATGACGTAATGGTATTATTGAACTTAATATAACATTGTCGGAAGGCTTGTTTCAGTCCATATATCGATTTCCTTAATTTACACACCAAATTTTCTTGTCTAATGGTGATGAAACCTTCAAGTTAGTCCATATACACTTCCTCTTCCAAGTCACCATTCAGAAAGGCAATCTTTACATCTATTTGGTGGAGCTCTAGATCATTATGAGCCACCAAAGTCATAATAATTCTTAAGGAGTCTTTCTTAGATACTGGAGAGAAAGTCTCCTTATAGTCAACATCATCCCTTTAAGTGAAACCTTTGGCAACAAGTCTGGCCTTATACCTTTCGATGTTACCTTTCAAGTTTTGCTCGGTCTTGAAGACCCACTTACAGCCAACTCGTTTTGATCTTTCAGGTAACTCCACTAGTTCCCAAACTTGGTTACATCCATTGATTTCATCTCTTCTTTCATGGCATTGAACCACTTTTCAGAATTATTACATTCCATGGCTTGTTTAAATGAGACTGGATCTTTATCAATGCTTAATTCCAATTCATGCTCAAGTGAGTAAACCACATAATCATTTGAAACAGCTGGCCTTTTCTATCTTGTAGACCTCCGTAATGCCATTTCTATGGTATCACTTATTCATTTATAAATTGCACATTGTCACTTGGTTCATCTCTTATGTGTCACTTTGCGTGTTTTGAGTATCAATTTGTTGTCCTTGCATGTCATGTGACTGTGATACAACAAAAGGAACAATAACTTGAGTAGAAACACTGGGTGTGGGAATACCAACTTGAGAAGGAGTACTCACTGTGGATCTTTCATTTTGTAATTCTTTAATATCCACCTTTTATGATTCCCCACTCCCACTGAACTGACCATTTTCAATGAATCGAGCATTACCAGACTCAACTATTCTAGCACTATGGTTAGGACAATAGAACCTATACCCTTTGGACTTTTCAGGATAGCCAATGAAGTAACCACTAATGGTTTTGCATCAAGCTTTCCTTCATGTGGATTATATATCCTTACTTCTGCTGAACAACCCCAAACATGAAGGTGTCTCAAACTGAGTTTCCTTCCTGTCCATAACTCATAAGGAGTCTTAGGGACAATTTTACTAGGAACCCTATTTAGTAGATATGCAGCAGTTCTTTATGCATGCATCCATAAGGATAATGGTACAGTACTGTAATTCAAAATGCTCTTAACCATATCCATAAGTGTGTGATTCCACCTTTCTGCTATATCATTCTATTGTGGTGTACCAAGCATTGTATACTGTGCACATATGCCTCGACTTTCGAGAAGTTTCGCAAATAGACCAAGACATTGCCCACTTTCATTGAATTTTCCATAATATTCACCACCCTTGTCTAACTTAATCACTTTTACTTTTCTATCTAACTGCCTTTCCACTTCATTAATAAACACCTTTAGGGTGTTTACTAACTGAGACTTTTCATACAGTAGATACAAGTAATAATAATGTGAGTAGTCATCTATAAATGTGATGAAATATTCCTCACCACCCTATGTTGGGACATCAAATAGGCCACAAATATTAGTGTGTATCAATTCTAAAGGCTTATTGCTTCTCATGGCTAGGTTTTTTTGATGTATGTCTTGTTTGTTTCCCTTTTATATAGTCAACACATACATCCTAATCAGTAAAATCCAATTGAGGCAGGATATCACCTTTAACCAACCTCAATATCCTTTTTTTGAATATATGACCCAATCTTTGATGCCATAAGAAAGCAAAACTATCATTATGCAATGATAGTACCAAATCTATAATAGTACGAATGTCTATACAATGAAAATTCATTGTTTCCAATCTTAAGATTAAATCTCACTTCATCCAACTTTGCAACAGAAACTAAATTTCTAGCACATTCAGGAACATAGAGACACTTTCCTAGATCCAAATGACACTTAGTGTCCAAAATTAATCTGTACGTCCCAATTCCTTTTATTCATGCCTTCATTCTGTTTCTCATATAGAGGAACTTCTCAGTTCCTGTTATGGGCTGGATTAAAAGGAATCACTGCATAATATGTGATACATGAATAGTAGCTCCAGAGTCTAACCACCAAGTATTATTGGGCACTTTAATTATGTTTGATTCAAAACTTATTGATATATAATATATACCTTTCTTTTCGAACAAAGCCTTTCTTTTTGGGCAATCTTTCTTGAAGTGACCCATCCTTTTGTAGAAGAAGCATTTCTGATCCATTTGGATCTGAGCCCTAGTGACTTTCATAGAGGCTTTATCCTTCTTCTTACTTTTCTTATGTGGTTTAGACTTGCTACCACTAGCATCATTACGAACTATGAGATGAATGGAGTGATCCTTCATCTTCTTTAATCTCCCTTCCTCCTGAACTAACATGACCTTAATTTCCTGAAAGTTCCATTTCTCTTTAATAGTGTTATAATTCACTTAGAACTGGCTAAATTTAGGAGGCAAAGAGTTTATGATGAATTGAACCAAAAATTCACTCACATCCATGCCCATTATTTTCAACCTTGCTGCTAGATTAGCCATACTGGTCACATGATCATGAATGGGCTGTGACCAATCAAATTTCTTGGTCGTTAGCTCACTCATTAGGGTTCCTACGATGGATTTATCAGCTATTTCTGATTGAGAGTATTCCTTAATTCTCATCATAAATTGCCTTGCATTTTCCGTCTTAGGCATCAATGGCTTAATGTTTTCAGCTATCGTTATCCGTAGCAGATTCAAACTTAGCCTATTAGACTGTACCCAAGTCTCATGACGAGACTTATCAGATTCTGTACTAGTCCCAGTAATGGCTGCAAGCTTTTCATCCAAAATGATTGCTAAGTCCAAGCCCAAAGCACCTAAATGAAACTGAATATGCTCAGACTATTCTGCATGGTTTAACTCATTGAATTTAATCATTGAATTGCCTAAGGCGAATACATCATTAGAAGCTGCAAATATAATCCAAATTTACACGTTAATGCTTTGAGTAAACTCTAATGGATTTAGATACATACACTACAAACTTTAATCATGTATTTGAGTTCACCTTTAGGTAATCTTCAAATACATAACTTTAATCAAAATGATGCTAATTTAAATATACTTTAATAGATCAATCAATCATACTAGAGTTAACATGAATGTTATCTTTGGATATATAATCATGTTTACTCAGTATATCAATCAATCCCCTTTAGTGTCATTGATTACAAGCAATAATCCATTTTTAGATGATCTCCTAGCTTCATAATTAATAACCATAATTGTTCATTTTAAACATTTTATTAGAATCCAAAAAAATGAACAATTTGAAATTAACAATCAACTATTCAAATCCTTTCAAGTCAGGCCACTTTGGTGACTAACAACCTTTCAATATTTGATTCATGTTGATGTGAACTCAATAAACTTTAAAAAATCTTCAATTATGAAGATTTAAATTCTCCTTTATGTGGGAGTTAATACTGTCCACGTTGGCGTACTATTTTAGTAACTGGTCCCTTTTACATGATGGCATCCATTCGAAAAAAATTTTCTCCACCACCAGTCAAGGACCCGCAGCACCACCATACTGTAGGTGACACACCAAGTGCTGCTTCAGGCCAAGGGACCCACGATGGCAGCACCACCATGCTGCAGGCATCGCTCGCGTGCTGCCTCCAACCAAGCGACCCACGATAGTAACACCACCATACTGCAGTTGTTGCCAACGTGCTTCCTCCAAACATTGCCTCTAATGGATCGATGGAGCCCCATGGCACACAAAGTCCAGTGGCCGACGCACATCCCACACCGGCAAGCCTCATCGCACAATCCAGTGATAGGCGCACACCCCACACCAGCAATTGGTCACCAGCCATACCTTTCAGCTCAGGCTCGTTGAAAATCCTTCCGCCAACGACTCAGGTTCCACTATACCCACCAAATCCGATTCGGATCCCCGCTATACCTAGAACCACGACCCTCACTTAAAGTTCGTCCCTTCATACCCTAATCAATTTGGGTCTTTGGCCATCCCCGAAAGCACAGCTCTCACCAAATCCGAGGTTGTGAAATGGTGACACCAAATCCAGACCGATTCGTGTCTTTGGTCGTTCCCAGAATCGCAACCTCGTTGGGATGTCGTTCCGCCATACCCAAATTTGTTTGGGTCCAACAACTGTCCAGTTTTTATAGCCAATTTTCCTTTTTACTTTTGACGCCAGCTGTTTTGGCGGTGCAGATATCCATGGTCGGTGTTTCCTCTTTCAACGTTGGTTGTCGTCCGTTAAGCACAGCAAATAACAAAATAGAGAAAAACAATTGTATATTGCCCTGTTATCGTTGTCTATTATACACTGATTTTAGTGCAAATAAATAAAATAAAACACTAACGCAAATAAATAAAAAGAAAACAAATTGTAATATTCGTTGACCTGCTCTGACACTAATTGTTAGAACTTTTCTAAAATTTCTCTTTATAAAATTTTATTTTTATAATGAGGATCTTTTCTTTATGCGAATATTAGAAATAAAACTGTAATAAAATCAACATACCGTTGTCCATTATGCTGATATCTTGTACCGAAGATGAGAATCCTCCCTTTCTTTTGTTTCTGAACGTTTTTTTCTTTTCTCTTACTCTTCCCTTTCTATTCTTTTCATTTTCTCTCTGATGGTTGAGAACAGGAAAAGTCTGTAATAATGTATATATATATATATACATTATTCCTTTTCCTATAACCGTTACCTTAACAGGAAAATACTCTTCTTCTGTAATGGTTATCTTAAATAGGAAGATACTTCTCTTCCTATAATGATTATCCTTAATAGGGATAGTGGTGAGATTTTAAACTCAATGACCCAAATTATCGTTATGCCTAACCAACCATCCTTTTATTTTAGGTCACACTTTAAATAATAAGAGCCACTCATGTTAATTAATTTAACACTTCTTCCCTGCAATTTCATTAACCCATGCTCCAAATTTTTAGCTTGGAACCTAGGCATGTCCTGGAAAGACAAAAAAAAAAGAAAAACAAAAATAAAAAATAATTGGTCACGTTTTCTATTTTTCTCCACGTCACCTAAAACTATTAAACTTAATCTATTATTACACAGCCAGACAGGTTTTCATATAGACTAATTAACAATCTGAGATACCAGTTGCTAACCTTTCGAAAGTCACCATCTGCTAGCTTTTCGACTAACTTAGGTCTTGAGGAAAAGAATCCCCGTCTTAGAGTACTGTATGCTATAATCCTAATTCCAAATCCCCTTAAGAGAGTAAAAATATTAGTGAATTATTAACTACCCTTCAAACATTTCAGTAAATTTACTATTAAATTTTAATGATATGTTAGTACTAGCAAATAAAAAAAAAAGAAGAAGAAATATGTTTAAACAATTTCTTTTTTCTTAATACTAATAAAATATTTATATAAAATCAAAAGATTTTTAACAGAGAAATCCTTATAATTATATAATTATATTTCAATACAAATTCAACATTCTTTAAAACATCATACATTCTTTAAATCTCTTTTAATCAATTAAAAACTTACAAAATACATTGAAAAACATTGGTTTTGAAAGTTACAGAGTTTTTTTTTTAATTACCTTTGTAAAAAATGATATTTTAAATTATAATGATGTATTTGAATATAAAAAAATTATCATCTTAATTTAAGAAATATTTGTGTGTGTGTGTGCGGAATTTGAAGACATCATTTTGGTATTTAAGAATAAGAAAATAGAAAAAAGTAAATTGATTTAGAGTAAATATCAATTTAATGTCATGAATTCTCTATAAAGTTATTTTTACCATGCTAAAACATGGCCTTGCATTGTGTGTATCCAAACCCACCTGCAAGTAGGAAGTGTTTCTTTCTCAACATCTCTTGACCATAAAGACCACTCCAACTAAATGGCAGTTATTGGATGAATCGCATGTGCCCTTCCAATCGTTGAAGCGGAGGCCTCTGATAGGCCAATGTACTTCACTTCCCTTCCTCAACTAGTTTCTTTACTTCCCCCATCTGTATATCACACCAGAGAACATTGCGAGATCTTAATGGCATGATAAACTAAAGTTTCAAACAAGTCAACAATCTTAATAAATTCATGGCAAGCATTTCATTTTTTTTCTTGTCACATATATGACTAAAAAAATGGTCATTTTAATCTAATTAGAGAAATATAAACATGTAGTATACTAAAAGACCTGTTAAAACAGGCGCAAAACCAGACAAACATTGGGTCTGAGTGCAACATTAATTGGTTCAAATATGGACAGGTTTTGATTGGAAAAAAACAATAAAAAAAAAAAGAAAAGAAAAAGCACAAACCGTGACTTCAATGGGAACGGTAGTATCAATTCGATGCTGGTAATAAAGATGAATATAATCAACTTCAAGCCGCTTCAAGCTGGCCTCACAAGCAGTTCTCACATGAGCAGGATCCCCACGCACCGCGAACTTACCATCCACAACTATTGCCCCGAATTTTGTGGCTAATTGAACTTTCTCCCTCCATCCTTCTTTCAATGCCTGCAGTTACGACCATAAACATTCTCACTTTCTTTATTTTTTCTTTTCTATTTATTTTTTGTAATATATTACAAGAAAAAGACTTACTGTTTCATTAAAATATTAAGAAACTAATCAGCTAGACTTAGCCAAGTGAGACCGAGAGAAGTTTAAAAAGCTTGAACAAATCTCTCAAAATTCTATTGGTAATCGTTTATTTATAGGAAGACGATTAATTTGATTATACGAGGTTCGATTTTAGTGTAGTCGAGTGATGATTATGAAATGAAATAGTCAATAATAATATTACAATAAAATTGAAATACAGTTACCTTTCTGAGAAGGATTTCATTTGTGAAGGGGTCGTAGATGTCAGAGGTATCAAGAAAAGTGATGCCTCTGTTGATTGCGTGGTGAATGAGAGCGATCATGTCAGCTTCGGGCTTGGGCGGACCGTAGAAGGCGGACATACTCGAGCACCCCAGACCCTGCACCGGCGCATCTAGCCCTTGTGAGCCTAGCTTGATCTTCCTCACGGATGCCATATTTTGCCTTCTTTTGCTGAAACTGGATTCCACTATTTATGACTAGCACAACAGACCATGGGCCGGTTCGGTATCATTTCAATTTCAGAACTAAGATTCCTCCCCTTCCGTTGCTAGGAAGCTCGTGTTGAGAATTGAGATAGAATTGGATAAGGAGGGGCTAGATTTTCGTTTTTGGCAATTAGCAGTAACTAGGCTACTTATTGTATTTTATTATCAGCGGTTGGCTACTAACATATTGTTTGAGGTTGAAAAAGGAAAAAACAAAAAAAAGAAACCTGGAAAATGTTCTGAAAAATTTGACCATAGAAAATATTATAGAACAAAAAAAAAATAATTAAAGGAATTTTCTCTCTCTGTTTTTTTTTTACAATTTATAACTAATTTTAATTTTTGACAGTTTTAATTTGAAATTATCTCGCTCACACTTCCAAATTTTATTTTATAAAGACAATAAAATAAAAATATTTGTTAGTAGAGTATGATAAACTAAATTAAGTGATTAAGGAAGAATATAGATTTTTTTTTTTTGGTAAGTGACAGCAACTAGTAATTTTGTAATTAGTAGTTGGGTATTTTTATTTTGTAAAATGTGAGTTATATACTTAAATTTAATCATTAAGAGACTGTTAATATTTTGTTGAATAGCTTATTGTAATCTTGTAATTAGTAGTGGGATACTACAAGAGGACCTGAATTACTCTCCTAACAATTTTTGGTTAGTGTGAGTGAGATAATTTCAAATTAAAATTGTCAAAAAGCTTTTACCGAGTAAAAGAACAGCCAACCTTTCTTCGAAGAAATAAAAGAAGTCAAAATACCAAGTTCAGATTTGCTTAAGTAGACTCAAGTTTTCTCCATCATCAGATGATGATACACCGGAGCCTGTAAGCACCAGCCAGCACCATATGTAAGCACAAATTCCCCCACATGCTGGTAGATCATTATAATACTAATCAAAGAACTAGAGGAAAATACAAAAGTTTAAGTTTTGGTATCTTCTCTATTTTCATGTGGCGGCAGGACCTAACACCATCCCGTCACTGTTCATATTTTGTGTAATTTTAGGTAATGGCCTTCATGTTTGAGTAAATGCAGAAGAAAGAGCTTATCCCTTGCTCCCTTACCTCGTTCTGTTTCTGTTTTACATTACGTTGGTTTACACTTTTAGGCGTACAAGTCTCGATTATCCCGTCATAGAAGCATTTTCTTGAAGGCCCCAAAAGAAAGCAAGTTAATCAGTTATTACAGTGCAAATGGAGGAAGAAAGGCTTATGTCATGTCACGGGGCCATTACCTGCCATTACCTTCTCCCTCTTTCTGACGTGGGACTCCGTCACACTTAGCTTGCTTGGCGGTTCAAATTTTTGCAAAATGCCTGGTCGTTGAGATTATGGATAAAGCAGAGATATCTTCCTCGTCCTTTGTATAACATCTCCAATGGAAAATTCGTAAATATTTCCTAATTGTTTTAGCATTCGCTGCATACACTTCTGGTTTGAAAGCACCCAAATAAAAAGAATTTATCCGCGCAAGCGCCTGAAACCAGTAAGGAAAATCAAATCTTCTGACTTTGTCAGTTGCAAAATTTGAAAAACAAATCAGAAGCATCCCGACGTACCAAAAGGAAAGAAGGAAAAATCAAATTACCAAAAGACAATTCACATTGGAAGGTAGTACAATGCTGTAATCTAAAAATTTTGTTCAATACACATGACAGATGTTCGAGAACTATACTGCTATGTTGTTATAGGAATGAGAATGAATTCTGAGATCAGGTTTTTTATCAAATAGATCTTTTGCCAAGCCCTCATGAGATACTTTCAATTGTTAGCATCCTCTACGTGTCTTGTTTTTGCAACTTCGACGAAGATCATTCTTCCCTTAACCATCTGTGGAATTGCCAAAAGATACACAGAACAAAAGACAAAAGAGAGTTCAAGTGCTTTGCAGCAACAATACCATTTCAACTTTGAACACCTGAATTAAAAAATGCAGAAAACCCTACTGAAGATTCCATTCACAGCATGTTGCAGTAAATTTATCTGTCAATTTAGCGTGTGGATGGCCCAAGGAAAAGATGAACTAAATTTGAAGAGTGCAAAGAAAGTTTTATGGTAAAAAAATCTTTCAGCTATTATTTTAGTAAGCAGATCACAAAGACATCTTTACCACCCATGTGAGAGCGAGAGAGAGAGAGAGAGAGAGAGAGAGAGGAGCATGAATCACACTGATGTTATACAGCAATGATGCTGACACTTGCAAGATATAAGTAAATTTTCTGGACTATATAACATACTTCATAACTACAAAATTTACCAAAATCCAGAAGATTATAGTAGCAACATATTATTCCCTCACAAAAAGTTGGCAATATATGTAAACAGAAGACTTGCATATAGCTTCTTTTTTTGTACCCCAAAATATAAACAATCTCCGACCCTCTCCTGTAAATGACTGAACCGCAGCCTTTATAGGAACTCTAGTCAACAAGGTTTAAGCAACGCAACATGTGCTACTTACAAGAAGTACCCAATCTAATATCACACCCTTCTTAAAAGACCAAGCCTTTCACACTTTTCACGGAATCTAAGGCCTGACCATGTCGAGACAGTCTTGAAGGAGACCCTCGACGATCCCAGGTTGGCTTTGAGGTTCTTTAATTTCCTGGGCCTGCACAAGAATTTTAATCACTCGACCATTTCTTTTTGTTTTCTTATTCATGCTCTGGTTAATGGGAATTTCTACTGGCCTGATTCGTCTCTATTTGAAACGTTGCTGCTCCGTGGGCTGCACCCAAGAGAGGTTTTCGATAATCTCTTGAATTCTTTCAGGAGAGGGGGATTTAAATCTACCTTGGGTTTTGATTTGTTGATTCTAAGTTATGTGCAAAATAAGAGATGTTTTGATGGTGTCATGGTGTTAAGGTCAATGATGGAGTGTAATTTAATGCCCGAAGTTTGGAACCTTGAGTGCACTTCTAAATGATCTTTTGAGGATTAGGCAATTCAGTATGGTTTTAAAGTTGTTTGATGAGATTTTGAGTATGGGTATAAGGCCCGATATTTATATTCACACAGCAGTAATTAGAAGTTTATGTGAGTTGAAGGATTTTGTTAAGGCAATGGGAATGATTCATTGGCTGGAGTCCACTGGGAGTGAATTGAGTGTAGTTATGTATAATGTTTTAATTCATGGGCTTTGCAAGAGCCAGAGAGTTTGGGATGCTGTTGAGATCAAGAATAGTTTAATCCAGAAAGGACTTAAAGCTGATTTGGTTACTTACTGCACTTTAGTGATTGGGTTCTGTAGAGTGCAAGAGCTTGATGTTGGATTGGAGTTTCTAAATGAGATGATTGAGATGGGGTTTCTGCCAAGCGAAGCAGCTGTTTCCAGTCTTGTTGAGGGCTTGAGGAGGAAGGGGAGGACTGGGGAAGCTTTTGACCTGGTGGGCAAGGTTTCAAAAGTTGGCTCCTCCCTAGTTTGTTTGTATGCAATGCGTTGCTCAATTCTCTGTTTAAAGAAGGAAAATTTGATCAAGAAGAGGGACTTTACAAGGAGATGGAAGCAAAAGGTCTGTGTGTTAATGATATTACTTATTCGATTTTGATTGACTCATTTTGTAGGAGGGGGAAACTTGATACTGCAATTCAATTTTTTGATAAAATGATTAAGGCAAGGATAAAAGTTACAGTGTATCCCTACAATACCTTGATAAATGGCCATTGCAAGACGGGGAATTTAGATGCTGCAAAATCTTTTTTTGTTGAAATGGTAAACAGAGGATTGACACCTACAGTGGTTACCTACACATCCTTGATTAATGGATATTGCAATGAAGGAAGTTAAATGAGGCATTTAGACTGTATCATGAGAGGACTGGGAAGGGCATTGCACCAAATGCATACACCTTTACATCTCTTATTTCTGGTCTTTGTAGAGTGAACATGATGCCTGAGCCAGCCAGGTTATTTGATGAAATGGTAGAACGAAATATTATGCCAAATGAGGTGACTTATAATGTTGTTATTGATGGATATTGTAGGGAAGGAAACACAGCAAAAGCCTTTCAATTGTTTGAAGAAATGATAAAGAAGGGTCTCATTCCAGATACATATACATATAGATCTCTAATAAGCGGCCTTTGTTATACTGGTAGGCTATCCGAAGCCAAAGAGTTCATTGATGACCTTCACAGAAGGCATCATAAGTTAAATGAGATATGTTACAATGCACTTCTCTATGGTTTTTGCAAACAAGGAAGATTCTGGGATGCATTGAGTGCTTGTCGTGAGATGCTGAAAGAGGTGTGAACATGGATGTTGTCTGTTATGCTGTACTTATAGATGGAAGTATGAGGGAGCACGATACAAGAACGTTTTTGGGTCTTTTGAAGGATATGCATGATCAAGGATTGAGGCCTGATAATGTCATATATACAAGCTTGATTGATGGATACAGCAAAATAGGGGATCTTAAGAAGGCTGTTGGACTTTGGGATTTAATGGTTGATGAAAGCTGCACTCCAAATATTGTAACATACACTGCCCTGATAAATGGTCTGTGCAAGGGAGGCTTCATGAATCAAGCTGTGCTTATTTGCGAAGAAATGCTGGTTAATAGTTCTTCACCAAATCACGTCACTTATGGTTGCTTCCTTGGCCAGCTTACCAAGGAAAGGAACATGGAAAGAGCTGTGCAGCTGCATAATTCAATGCTTTATGGGTTCGTAGCAAATACTGTATCCTATAATGTACTTATTAGGGGCTTTTGCAAACTAGGTAAGATTGAGGAAGTGACTAAGCTTTTAGATGGAATGATCGACAGTGGTATTTTCCCAGATTGCATCAGTTATTCAACAATTATTTATGGGTACTACAGACAAGGTTACTTACAGGAAGCAATCATGTTATGGGAGACTATGCTAAGCAAGGGTCTCAAGCCTAATATAGTAGCATATAATATTTTGATATATGGTTGCTGTGTTCAAGGAGAATTGGGGAAGGCCTGTGAACTCAACGATGAAATGTTGAGAAGGGGATTGTATATAACTGGTTCCCTCCTTATGGCTTTAAAGGAAAAGTTTTCTTTTTGTTTTTGTTTTTTTCTCCATTGAAATCATTTTCACCTCATTTTCAAAAGCTGCTAATGTACCATTGTCCAATAATTAGAAAGATTTTTTGTCACAAGGAGGCGGATGAGGGTAAATTGAAGTGAAGATTGTCTAGAAAGGAGTTGTAAGCCTTCAATTTGAGTTAAGAATGATTTTTCTGTACAAATTGCTATGCTTGTGCACGTTAGGCTCAACATTAAGGGAACTTTGTTCATGTATATTTTTGACATTTATGTTTCCTATGCCCCTTTTGGATCATGTGACCATCGTCCATCTTCTCTCCTCTCCAACAATGTGATGAGAACTTAGGTTTTTTAAAACAAGGAATTTGGAATAAGGATTGGGAAGTGGGGATAAAAAATAAGGGTTTTGCAGAAATAAAAGAGTTAGGATTGATTGTTTCGAGGGGATCAACCTCCAATGATCACTTCGAGGGAATCTGCCTCTAATAAGCTAAATGCTTTGGTAATATTATTGTTTAGTTGAATCCAAAAGTCGTAGGTATTATATTTATATAGACTTAATAGACTACTATTAAGGATATAATCTCGTATACTAATTCAGAAGTAAGACAATTTCGCCTATTAATTCAGAAATAATAAAAGATAATTAATAAGAATGTCGCTTACTAATCCTGCCTATTAGGGATCACATCATTATGCTGTCCTTCAAAATAGCCTTATCCTCAAGGTTGACTTGTAATAAAGTCCAGAAATTAATTTGCAAAAGAATGATAGAACTCCTAGATAGCATCCTTAACAGGGAGGTTACTCCATTGACCCAAGATTTGGATAACAGTTCGATTTTTACGCACATCCTTTAAGAACCATCTTTTTATTTTACTAAAAGGACAGGAGATAAATATGGGCTAACACGACGTCTGCTTTTAACATCTCCTTAGCAATTATCTCAATTTCTCCTTTTTGGAAGTGTGGATAATGGTAAGGTCGAACATTAACAAATGTATTTTCGGATAATAACAGAATATGATGGTCGTGACTTCTTTGCGCGCATAGACCTACGGGCTCAACAAATAAACTAGAGAATTCAAACAATAGTGCCGTAACCTCCCTCCTTTGTACAGAATGTGATTTGGCCACCTCTGCACCTGTCAACTGTACTAGAAACTTTTCCATTCGATGACTACTAATAGTGGTAATTTTTCCCCCACGTCTTCCGTGTAATTCCACTAGATATCTATTCAATTGAAACTTTATTCTTAACCTAGAGAAATTCCAAGTAATATTTCCCAAGGTTCGCAACCAATCAATGCCAAGGACAATTTCATAATCTTTTAGGAGTAGTAAGAAAAGATCAACATAAACAATCTGACCTTGTAACGCGAATTTTACCTTTGTGCACTTCTCTTGACATGTCAATTTTCTCCTGTCTGCAACCTTCATAGCAAACTTGTCATAATCCTTGATTGAAAAAAGCAAGTTTTTTGGTAATTTTCTCATCCATAAAGTTATTGGTACTACCTAAGTCAACCAGTACCATTACTGGTCTTCCTTTGATGACTCCATCAATCTTTATAGTTTGTGGGTTCGAATACCCAGCTAAAGCATGCACTATAGGCTTATTTATGAATTCAACAAAGGTGTCATCATCATCTGGGCTCATGTGGTCATTCCTTATTTCTTCAGTCTCCTCAACTAGCTCAATCATTAAAAGCTTCCCTTGCTTACAACGGTGCTCCTTATGCCACTTCTCATCATAGTGCCAACACAACCCTTTTGACATTTGCTTTTTTAATTGTTCTTGGGTTAAGCATCTAGTGTTAGAAGGATGAGTAAGAAAAGATAAGTTGGTGTTACCTTTGATAGGTTTGCTAGTCACTTTAATATATGGTCGACGATTTTCAGCATCTAACTTCTCCTCCTGCAAGCGAGCAAAGGAAATAGCCACTACCATTGTTCATGGTTGGCGAGCCTTGACTTCTCGTCGGATGTCAGAAATAAGTCCTTCAATGAATGTTCCCACCAATTGCCTTTTGGAATCTTTAGCTCGATTGGCAAGT
This sequence comes from Ceriops decandra, assembly GCA_020615895.1. Lineage (NCBI taxonomy): Eukaryota > Viridiplantae > Streptophyta > Magnoliopsida > Malpighiales > Rhizophoraceae > Ceriops > Ceriops decandra. Next base: position 25,358 of record JAHLGO010018765.1, on the reverse strand, counting down.
CGTTCAAATCGACTCTGATATTCGAAGATGGTGGATGTCTAGCGAATTTTTGCAAGCTCTCTATCAACATTATGATATTCCAAAGGCCCAAATTGCACAAGAAGGCCTTTAGTGAATTTAGCCTACATGGGAATTTCACCACATGTTTCAACCCAATCATACCATTCGATTACATCACCTTGTAATTGAATAAAAGCAATTTCAACTTTAGAGAGCTATGGTGTATGATGGAAGCGAAAATATTTTTCAGTCCGAGAGATCTAACCTATAGGATCACTCTCATCCCAGTGGGGAAATTCTACCCTTGTGTGTGGTTGGGTATAGTCACGATTGGTGCCTCTATAGGATTCCACATGTTCTTTTTGTTTGTTAGCAGATTCGAAAGTGTTATCTCCTGACTCCCTCTGTGTAATAGAGAATACCAATTGTTCAAGCCTAGTTAAAGACTTTTGCATGAGAGAATAATTCTTCAATTCGAGATATTCGAGGGTCAGAATCAGAAGAGTTGTATGAAGACATATTGTAAGATCGCAAATTGGTGATACCCAAATTTTTCTTTTGCTATCAGGTAAGGGGCATAAAAACTTTTTTTTTTTTTTGATGGAATGGAAATAAAATCCCTAAGAACGCCGCTATGATACCAAATGATGAGAACCTACGGTTTTGGAACAAGGAATTTGGAATAAGGATTGGGAAGTGAGGATCGAAAATAAGGGTTTTATAGAAATAAAAGAGATAAGATTGATCACTTCGAGGGGATCAGTCTCAAATGATCACTTTGAGGAGATTGATCTCTAATAAGCTAAATGCTTTGGAAATATTATTGCTTAGTTGAATGCAAAAGTCATAGGTATTACACTTATATAGACTTGACAGACTACTATTAAGGATATAATCTCGCTTACTAATTTGGAAGTAAGACAATCCTACATATTAGGGATATAATCCCGTCTATTAATTTAGAAATAATAAAAGACAATCATTAAGAATGTCGCCTACTAATCCCGCCTATTAGGGATCGCATCATAATGCTTGCACATCAGCATGGGTCTCAAAACCGTTTCCTTGCTTAAGGCGTTTGACCAATCACCCTATTGTACAGATGCTTGATTTACTAGTTGGTTTGTGCATACATATGCACGGTAGGACCTATCACCATCCCACCACTGTTCATATTTTGTGTACTTTTAAGTAATGGCCTTCATGTTTGAGTAAATACAGAAGAAAGAGCTTATCCTTTGCTCCCTTACCTCATTCTGTTTCTATTTTACATTACGTTGGTTTACACTTTTAGGCGTACAAGTCTTGATTATCCCGTCATAGAAACATTTTCTTCAAGGCCCAAAAAGAAAGCAAGTTAATCAGTTATTACAGTGTAACTGGAGGAAGAAAGGCTTATGTTACGGTGCCATTACCTTCTCCCCCTTTCCGACATGGGATTCCGTCACACTTAGCTTGCTTCACAATTCAAATTTTATTGAAAATATACAAATACAAAAAATTATTTTATTTTTTAATATTATTTTTATTAATTACACATAAACTTTCACAATAGTCTTTTAGGCAAGTAAAGCCCATTCTTTCATACAACGTTCATTTACAAGCTTCCTTATAATCTGGTAGGAAAACTTATTTCCTAAATAAGTATTGAAGTCGTGAACCAAGCTCTCTTTCATGTGGCTTTCCATGACGACAAGGGTGGAGTCTCAAAATTCTTATAAGGATGCTATTAGTGTACCTACCACCTTTTATGGCATCCGCTGAAGTAATGGATCCGAGTTCAAACATTTCTTCAGGGGTTAGTTTCACAGCCAAGGCCGTAATTTTTTGGTTGAGGTTATCAATTTTGGTGGTTCCTGGTATGGGACACACATCATTCCCTTGATGGTGTAACCATGCTAGCGCTAGCTGTGTTGATGTGCAACCTTTCTTCCCTGCAATTTCATTAACCTGTGCTCGAATTTTCAGCTTGGAACCTAGGCATGTCCTAGAGAGACAAAAAGAACCAAAAATAAAAAATAAAAAACATAAAATAATTAATTAGTCACATTTTCTATTTTTCTTCATATCACCTAAAGCTATTGAACTTAATTTGTTATTGCTCAGCCAAACAGGTTTTCATATGGACTAATTAACAATCTGAGACCCCAGTTGCTAACCTTTCGAGAGTTACCATCTGCTAGCTTTTTCACTAACTTAGGTCATGAGGAAAAGAATCCCCATCCTAGAGGACTGTATGCTATGATCCCAATTCCAAGTTCTCGTAAGAGAGTAAAAATATTAATGAATTATTAATTATCCTTCAAACGTTCCAGTAAATTTACTATTAAATTTTGATGATATGTTAGTATTAGCAAATAAAAAAAAGAAGAAGAAATATGTTTAAACAATTTCTTTTTTCTTAATACTAATAAAATATTTATATAAAATCAAAAGATTTTTAATAGAGAAATACTTATAATTCAACATTCTTTAAAACATCATACATTCTTTAAATCTCTTTTAATTAATTAAAAACTTACAAAATACATTAAAAAAATTGGTTTTGAAAGTTACAGAGTTTTTTTTTAAGTTACCTCTGTAAAAAATGATATTATAAATTCTAATGATGTATTTGAATATAAAAAAAAATTATCATCTTAATTTAAGAAATATGTGTGTGTGAGTGTGTGTCGAATTTGAACATATCATTTTGGTATTTAAGAATAAGAAAATAGAAAAAAGTAAATTGATTTAGAGCAAATATCAATTTAATGTCATGAATTCTCTATAAACTTATTTTTACCATGCTAAAACATGGACTTGGAATTGTGTGTATCCAAATCCACCTGTAAGTAGAGACTATTTCTTTCTCAATATCTCTTGACCATAAGGACTGCTCTAACTGAATGGTAGTTATTGGATGAATCACATGTGCCCTTCTAATCGTTGAAGCGGAGGCCTCTGATAGGCCAATGTACTTCACTTTCCCTTCCTCAACTAGTTTCTTTACTTCCCCCATCTATATATCACACCAGAGAACATTGCTAGATCTTAATGGCATGATAAATTAAAGTTTCAAACAAGTCAACAATCTTAATATATTCATGGCAAACATTTCATTTTTTTCTTGTCATATATATGACTAAAAAAAATGGTCATTTTAATCTAATTAGAGAAATATAAACATGTGGTATACTAAAAGACCTGCTAAAATAGGTGCAAAACTAGACAAACATTGAGTTTGAGTGCAACATTAATTGGCCCGAATATGGACAGGTTTTGATTGGAAAAAAAAAAGAAAAGAAAAAGGCACAAACCGTGACTTCAATGCAAATGGTAGTATCGATACAATGCTAGTAATAAAGATCAATGTGATCAACTTCAAGCTGCTTGAAGCTGGCCTCACAAGCAACTCTCACACAAGCAGGATCCCTACACACTGCGAACTTACCATCCACGACTATTGCCCCAAATTTTGTGGCTAATTGAACTTTCTCCCTCCATCCTCCTTTCAATGCTTGTAGTTACGACCACAGACTTTCTCTCTTTCTTTGTTTTTTCTTTTCTATTTTTTTTGGTAATATATTACAAGGAAGAGACCTACTATTTCATTGAAATATTAAGAAACCAACTAGCTAGACTTTGCCAAATGAGACCGAGAGAAGTTCAAAAAGCTCGAACAAATCACTCAAAATTCTCTTAGTAACCGTTTATTTGTAGGATGAAGATTAATTTGATTACATGAGGATTTGATTTTAATTGACTCTTAGTTTTTGACAGTTTTAATTTGAGATTATCTCACACACAATTTCAAGTTCCATTTTATCTGTCTCAATTATTCCCTAAACAAAGACAATAAAACAAAAATATTTGTGAATAAAGTATGATAAACTAAAATAAGTGATTAAGGAGGGGCATAGATTTTTTTTTTTTTTTTAGCAAGTGGCAACAACTAGTAATTTTGTAATTAGTGGTTGGGTACTTTTATTTTGGGGAATGTGGGTTATGTACTTAAATTTAATCATTAAGAGACTGCTAGTATTTTGTTGAATAGCTTATTGTAATCTTGTAATTAGCAGTGGGACACTACAAGAGGACCTGAATTACTCTCCTAACAATTTTTCATTGGTTGCTCATAATCTTATCTTAGAAATTTGCTAAGAAGCTGTCAAATTAAACTTGGGAGTGTGAGTGAGATAATTTCAAATTAAAACTATCAAAAACTTTGACCGAGTAAAAGAATAGCCAACCTCTCTTCGAAAAAACAAAAAACGTCAAAATACCAAGTTCAAATTTGCTGAACTAGACTCAAGTTTTCTCTATCATCAGAGGATGATACACCGGAGCTTGTAAGCACCAGCCAGCACCATATGTAAGCACAAATTCCCCCACATGCTAGTAGATCATTATAGTACTAATCAAAGAACTAATGGAAAATACAAAGGTCTAAGTTTTGGTATCTTCCCTATTTTCAAGGTCTTAGATTTTAATTCTAAGAAAAGATATATAATTTGTAATTCAACGAAACAATATCATAATAGTCAGATTCACCACCCGCTCGAAACAAAAAACTTTAGAGTTCTCCTTTATTTATGACTGGGATTTCGAAATAAACCCTGGTAGTGCCCTCACCCCCAGAGACATGGGCCGTTCATTAGAGAAAGCCCATAAAGCCTAGGAAGACTGTCACCAAAAAGAAAGACAAAAGCTTCACGGTCACTTATCACCTACCTTGTTGAACCAAAAGGCGAAGCCAAATGCAATATTTGAAACGCAGTGTTAGCCACCACCTTACGGCTCCATCGATAAGATGGTGATTGGGTCGCCAATTTTCCACCAGATTATTTATTGCAGGTGTCTTTCCTACTTCTACATCTCCTCCTTTGCTCTTTTTATGTAATTCTACAAAAAACAAAAAAACAAAGAATAACAAATATTGCGGCTAATTCTTTGGGCCAAAGCTTCCAACATCATAATCAAAATTGATGTTTTTAAGATTCTGTTTGGCTTGGTTGCTTAAAATCAATTTCGTTGTTTGGCAGAAGAAAGCTAATAGCTAAGGTGAAAAGATTAAACAAAATGCAATCAAAGTGTTGTACCTTCAACAGGTGCCTATTCTTGATTAGAACATCGCCAGATGAGCATACATTTATATGCTAAAGTTCCCATTCTTAGCTTTTTTTATTTTCACTTTAATGACGCACAGGTATATTGATTGCTCCAACAAATTCAATTCAGTTTACAAGCATGTTCATTAGAGAAAAAAAAAAAGACTATGAATTACTTTTCTTTTACTGAGCTACAAATAGCCCCTTGGATGTTAAATCTACTCCAATTGCTTGAATACATACTTACCAATACATATACCTTATTCGCAAGAATACAAATGCTTGCAATTAATAGTAATTGCACAAACTATGAATCTCTAATCTAATGGGCATAAAGATGCCTACAAATTCAGAAAGTTTGCAACCCAACAAAGTAAGCCTGTTCCATTTCAAGATTTCATGAAAATGGAAAAAAAAAATGTATTTGATTGTACTAAAAAGCAAAAAGCAAATGTGTAATTTCAAGACATTGAACATAATTATCGAAAATGGATATTGCACTACTTCGACCTTTGGGAAGAAAAGAAAGGCCCTTTGCTAAGAGAATTCCACTTCCAAGGAATCCAAATCTCAAGGAGAAAAAAAAAATACTCATAATCACCCTATACAGATCCATTTGAACCAAAAATAAGTGTCATATTTGTTAGAAATAGAAAAGGAAAAAAACAATGTTGTAGAGGGCATAGACCTATGTAGCTTTCATGAATACATGCACAAATCCTCTGAAGCAAGAAAAGAATTCTTTTAACAGGACAAATTCATTAGTATCAGAAGAAATTCCTGCAATTCAGATAAGCAGGATACCATAAAAACAGACCTTAAATTTTGATTGCATTTTGTTTAATCTTTTCACTTTAGCTATTAGCTTTCTTCTCCCGAACAATGAAATCGATGTTTTTAAGATTCTATTTGGCTTAGTTGCTTAAAATCAATATCGTTGTCTGGGAGAAGAAAGCAAATAGCCAAAGTGAAAAGATTAAACAAAATGCAATCAAAATGTTCTACCTTCAACATGTGCCAATTCTGGATTAGAAGATCGCCAGATGAGCATATATCTATATGCTAAAGTTCCCTTTTTTCGCTCTTTTTTTTTCATTTTAATGATGCACAAGTATATTGTTTGCTCCAAAAAATTCAATTCAGTGTTCAAACATGTTCATCAAAATGAAAAAAAAAAAAAGCCTGAATTACTTTTCTTTTACTGAGCTAAAAAAAGCCCCTTGGAAGTTAAATCTACTCCAACTGTATGCATACTTACCAAGACACGTACCTTACTCGTAAGAATACAAATGCTTACAATTAATAGTAATTGCACAAACTATGAATCTCTACCCTAATGGGCACAGAGCTGCCTATAAATTCAAAACATTTTCAACCCAACAAAATAAGACTATTCCATTTCAAGATTTCATGAAAATGGAAACAAAAAGTATTTGATTGTCACAGAAAGCCAAAAGCAAATGCCCAATGTCAACACTTTGAACATAATTATCAAAAATGGATATTGCACCACTTCGACCTTTGGCAAGAAAAGAAAGGCCCTTTGCTCAGAGAATTCCACTCCCAAGGAATCCAAATCTCAAGGAGAAACAAAAACAAACTCATAATCACCCTATACAGATGCATTTGAACTAAAAATAAGTGTCATATTTGTTAGAAATAGAAAAGGAAAATAACAATGTTTTAGAGGGCACACACCTGCGTAGCTCTAATGAAGACATGCACAAATCCTCTGAAACAAGAAAAGAATTATTTTAACAAGACAGTTTCATTAGTATTAGAAGAAATTCCTGCAATTCAGATAAGTAGGTTACCTTAAAAACACACCTCAAATTTTGATTGCATTTTGTTTAGTCTTTTAACTTTAGCATTTAGCTTTCTTCTCCCGAACAATGAAATTGATGTTTTTAAGATTCTGTTTCGCTTGATTGCTTAAAATCAATTTCGTTGTTCAGGAGAAGAAAGCTAATAGCTAAAGTGAAAAGATTAAACAAAATGCAATCAAAATGTTCTACCTTTAACATGTGCCTATTCTCGATTAGAAGATCGGCAGATAAGCATATATCTATGTGCTAAAGTTCCCCTTTTTAGCTTTTTTTTTTCATTTTAATGATGCAGAGGTATATTGTTTGCTCCAAAAAAATTCAATTCAGTGTTCAAACATGTTCATCAAAGTGAAAAAAAAAAAAGACTGAATTACTTTTCTTTTACTGAGCTAAAAAAAAGCCCCTTGGAAGTTAAATCTACTCCAACTATATGCATACTTACCAAGACACGTACCTTACGCGTAAGAATACAAATGCTTACGATTAATAGTAATTGCAGAAACTATGAATCTCTACCCTAATGTGCACAGAGCTGCCTATAAATTCAAAACGTTTTCAACCCAACAAACTAAGCCTATTCCATTTCAAGATTTCATGAAAATGGAAACAAAAAAATATTTGATTGTCACAGAAAGCCAAAAGCAAATGCGCAATTTCAACACTTTGAACATAATTATCAAAAATGGATATTGCACCACTTCGACCTTTGGAAAGAAAAGAAAGGCCCTTTGCTCAGAGAATTCCACTCCCAAGGAATCCAAATCTCGGGGATAAACAAAAAGAAACTCATAATCACCCTATACAGATCCATTTGAACTAAAAATAAGTGTCATATTTGTTAGAAATAGAAAAGGAAAATAACAATGTTGTAGAGCGCACACACCTGCGTACCTCTAATGAAGACATGCACAAATCCTCTGAAACAAGAAAAGAATTCTTTTAATAGGATAGTTTCATTAGTATCAAACGAAATTCCTGCAATTCAGATAAGTAGGCTACCTTAAAAACACACCTCAAATTTTGATTGCATTTTGTTTAGTCTTTTCACTTTAGCTTTTAGCTTTCTTCTCCCGAACAATGAAATTGATGTTTTTACAATTCTATTTCGCTTAATTGCTTAAAATCAATTTCGTTGTTCAGGAGAAGAAAGCTAATAGCTAAAGTGAAAAGATTAAACAAAATGCAATCAAAATGTTGTACCTTCAACATGTGCCTATTCTCGATTAGAACATCGCCAGATGAGCATATATTTATATGCTAAAGCTCCCCTTTTAAGCTTTTTTTCTTTTCACGTTAATGATGCACGAGTATGTTGATTGCTTTAAAAAATTCAATTTAGTGTACAACCATGTTCATTAGAGAGAAAAAAAAAACTATGAATTACTTTTCTTGTACTGAGCTACAAATAGCCCATTAGATGTTAAATATACTCCAACTGTTTGAATGCATAGTTACCAATACACGTACCTTACACGCAAGAATACAAATGCTTACAATTTATATTAATTGCACAAACTATGAATCTCTAATCTAATGGGCAGAGAGCTACCTATAAATTCAGAAAGTTTGCAACCCAACAAACTAAGCCTGTTCCCTTTCAAGATTTCATGAAAATGGAAACAAAAAGTATTTGATTGAACCAAAAAGCCAAAAGCACAATTTCAACAATTTTAACATAATTATCAAAAATGGATATTGCACCACGTCGACCTTTGGCAAGAAAAGAACTGCCCTTTGCCCAGAGAATTCCACTTCCAAGGAATCAAAATCTCAGGGAGAAACAAAAAAAAAAACTCATAATCACCCTTTACAGATCCATTTGAACTAAAAATAAGTGTCATATTTGTTAGAAATAGAAAAGGAAAATAACAATGTTGTAGAGGGCATCGACCTATGTAGCTTTAATGAATACATGCACAAATCCTTCGAAGTAAGAAAAGAATTCTTTTAACAGGACAAATTCATTGGTATCAAAAGAAATTCCTAGAATTCAGATAAGCAGGATACCTTAAAAACACACCTTAAATTTTGATTGCATTGTGTTTACTCTTTTGACTTTAGCAATTACCTTTCTTCTCCCGAACAACGAAATTGATGTTTTTAAGATTCTATTTGGCTTAGTTGCTTAAAATCAATTTTGTTGTTTGGGAAAAGAAAGCAAATAGCTAAAGTGAAAAGATTAAACAAAATGCAATCAAAATATTGTGCCTTCAACATGTGCCTATTGTTGATTAGAAGATCGCTAGATGAGCATATATCTATATGCCAATATTCCTCCTTTTAGCTTTTTTTTTTTCATTTTAATGATGCACAAGTATATTGATTGCACCAAAAACTTCAATTCAGTGTTCAAGCATGTTCATCAGAGAAAAAAAACGACTGAATTACTTTTCTTTTACTGAGCTACAAATAGCCCCTTGGAAGTTAAATCTACTCCAATTGTATGCATACTTACCAATACACGTACCTTACTCCCAAGAATACAAATGCTTACAATTAATAGTAATTGCACAAACTATGAATCTCTACCCTAATGGGCACAGAGCTGCCTATAAATTCAAAACGTTTTCAACCCAACAAACTAAGCCTATTCCATTTCAAGATTTCATGAAAATGGAAACAAAAAGTATTTGATTGTCACAGAAAGCCAAAAGCAAATGCGCAGTTTCAACACTTTGAACATAATTATCAAAAATGGATATTGTACCACTTCGACCTTTGGCAAGAAAAGAAAGGCCCTTTGCTCAGAGAATTCCACTCCCAAGGAATCCAAATCTCAGGGAGAAACAAAAACAAACTCATAATCACCCTATACAGATCCATTTGAACTAAAAATAAGTGTCATATTTGTTAGAAATAGAAAAGGAAAATAACAATGTTGTAAAGGGCACATACATATGTAGCTCTAATGAAGACATGCATAAATCCTTTGAAACAAGAAAAGAATTCTTTTAACAGGACAGTTTCATTGGTATCAAAAGAAATTCTTGCAATTCAGATAAGTAGGTTACCTTAAAAACACACCTTAAATTTTGATTGCATTTTGTTTAATCTTTTCACTTTAGCTTTTAGCTTTCTTCTCCCGAACAACAAAATCGATGTTTTTAAGATTTTATTTGGCTTAGTTGCTTAAAATCAATTTTTTTGTTTGGGAGAAGAAAGCTAATAGCTAAAGTGAAAAGATTAAACAAAATGCAATCAAAATGTTCTACCTTCAACATGTGCCTATTCTTGATTAGAAGATCGCCAGATGGGCATATATCTATATGCTAAAGTTCCCCTTTTTAGCTTTTTTTGTTTCATTTTAATGATGCACAGGTATATTGTTTGCTCCAAAAAATTCAATTCAGTGTTCAAACATGTTCATCAAAGTGAAAAAAAAAAAGACTGAATTACTTTTCTTTTACTGAGCTAAAAAAAGCCCCTTGGAAGTTAAATCTACTCCAACTGTATGCATACTTACCAAGACACGTACCTTACTCGTAAGAATACAAATGCTTACAATTAATAGTAATTACACAAACTATGAATCTCTACCCTAATGGGCACAAAGCTGCCTATAAATTCAAAACATTTTCAACCTAACAAACTAAGCCTCTTCCATTTCAAGTTTTCATGAAAATGGAAACAAAAAGTATTTGATTGTAACAAAAAGCCAAAAGCAAAAGTGCAATTTCAACACTTTGAACATAATTATCAAAAATGGATATTGCACTTGAAGTTCCCAACTTCTACCTTGGATCTACTAGTTTGTGATACTAAGAGGGAAGGTGAATCAATATTACCACAACTCGCAATTTGCAGGTAAGTGAACAACTTCAACCTCTTCTTAAAAGTGAAATCTTTCTCAGATTCGACTAAGGTAGATCTATTGCTACCTACTAATCATAATAGTCCCCAAAGTCACCTTTCAGACACCTTGCCTAATAGACAATACGGATGTTCTTGTTTTAGTCTTCCTTAGGTTATGGGTTGGCTGATACTTTAATTGCATTCACAACTCAATTCAAAACACAGAACATAAAGCAAATTAAGGACACACAAGATTTACATGGTTCCGTCAACGTGACATACATCCACGGTGGTAGGGACTCTCCCTCTACCGAGACTATCCACTATACTTGTAAATACAGGTTACAATGGATGTCTTTAATTCTCTACTCCTTTCACTATTGCAATTACTAAGTAAGTGCAATAAAAATACTGTGTCTACCCTTCTTCTAGCTTGTCTTACCTCTGTTGAATTGAAAGGCTGCTGCACTGCCGCTTTGAAGTTCACCGCAACGCTCTCTAACCTCTCTTGAAGAAATCTAGAAATACGTTGAGTTCTTTACGGGCTTTGTCGAATTTCTTTTCTATGTTGTTTCACACAATTCCTGCTTTCACCGTCTTACGGTCTCACCCGCCTCCTTGTCTCACGATCTTACTATCTCATGACTCGTCTATCCGTTCTCTCTCACGATCCAGCCAGATTTCTCTCTCCTACCGCTGGATTTCTCTCTCTTCTTGCCGGATTTCTCTCTCTTGACCGGATTTCTCTTTTTCTTTCACTTACTTGGCCGGATTTCCTCCCTTTTCTGCCAGTAGACCACTTTTCTTTGTCCTGCCGTCTAGCCTCGTCTAGCCATCTCTCGGTTTTCTCTCCCGTCGACCCGTTTCTTTATTTTTCCGACCGACTATTTCTCTCTCTACCAACGTTTAGCCACCGAATCTCTTTCAACCATTCTCAATCTGGTCTCGTCTGACCCGTTCTAGCTCAGATCTAGTCTCCTCGATTCCCGATCTGGTCTCATTGTTATGTCCGTTTCTCTCTTATCTCCATTCACAAAGAATACTGTTCATTTGAAGGTACTGTTCAAATAAATACTGTTCACAACTGTACTGTTCACTCTCTTTGTCCTTGCCGGTGGTGTTCTTCCGTGTAAAATTTGATATTCTCTTTGGTTGGTCAAATTTTTAGGTTTTGCTGAATACTAAATATTGTCAACACCCTGTTCTTTGTCTTCTTAACCATTATATACTCTACTCCATGAAACCCTAACAGGGCTTACACACTAAATTTACTTTCTTACCCTTCTGTGTGGTTTTACATTTTTGCCCTTCCATGTGACTTCAATTTACTTGCACACGTAAAGCTAGTTGACAAAAATTACAACCAATACAAGGCTGTGGGAATAACAATCTCTCCCTTTGTGATTGTTGGTAATACTCATAACAAATGCCATTATACAACAATTGTAACTTCAACTCCCCCTAAATATGCACTCCCCCTTTATTAACAGCTCCCCCTACACTGTTGCTTCTCTCCCCCTTTGCTAACCAATTACAAATATGAAAAACTCACAAAGTAGAAATGGAGGATTCACCTGAACGTCAGGCTTGAAGAGGCATTTGCACAGATAGACTCAATCTGTGCTTGTCAAACAACTCTGTGGACAGAAGTTTAGTTAGAATATCTAAAATTTGATCTTTAGTACCAACATACTCCAATTGAATTATACCCTGTTCCACTTGATCTTTGATGAAGTGATACCGGATGTCAATATGCTTGCTCCTTAAATGTTGAACTGGATTCTTACTGAGACCAATAGCACTTTGATTATCACAAAGTACACTTACTGGTAACTTCACTTCAACACCCAAGTCTGTCAATTGTCTTAGCATCCATATCACCTGTGTACATACTGCACAAGCAGTCATTTACTCCACCTCAGCTGTGCTCAAAGTAACACTATTCTGCCTTCTACTTAACCATGCAACACACTTTGAAACCAAGTAGAAGCTGTAGCCACTGGTTGATTTTCTGTCATCTATACTTCCTACCCAGTCTGCATCAGTGTATGCTTGTAGTTTAACAGAATCCATGGCTAGATACCACAAACCCATTTCCAGTGTTTCTTTGAGGTACCTTAGGATTCTTTTCACTGCCAACACATGAGATTCCTTAGGATCAGCTTAGAACCTGCTGGCAGCACACTCAGCTTGCATAAGATCAGGCCTTGATGCTGTAAGGTATAGAAGGCTCCCTATCATCTTCCTGTATTCTGTAGGGTTAGTACTCCTTCCCTCCCGATCTTTTGTTGACTTGCAACCCATTGTTATAGGGGTACTGACAGGTCTGCTATCCTCCATGCCAAACTTTTTCAGCATCTCTATGGCATATTTCATCTGAGAAATAAAGATACCTTTTTCACACTGCTTTATCTGTAATCCAAGAAAGTACGTCATTTCTCCAATCAATGACATCTCAAATTCTTCACTCATCTGTGCAAAATCTTGACATAGCTCAGAGTGATCCCCTCCAAAGATGATGTCATCCACATATATTATGGTTATCAGCTGGTCTTTCTCTGAGTTGAACATATATAGGTTATTATCAACCGTTCCTTTTGTGAATTTCAACCTTCTTAAGTATGCATCCAGCCTGCTGTACCATGCTCTTGGGGCTTGCTTAAGACCATACAAGGCTTTCTTCAACTTGCACACGTGATTCTTATCCTCACCGATTTGTACTCCATCGGGTTATTCAATATACACCTCTTCTTTCAGGAGCCCATTCAGGAAGGCAGATTTCACATCCATCTGATAGACTTCATACCTCTTGTGTGCTGCCAAAGCTAGGAACATTCTGATAGTTTCTAACCTTGCTACTGGTGCAAAAGTTTCATTAACATCTACACCTTCTATCTGCATGTAGCCTTTGTAAACCAGCCTAGCCTTGTTCCTCACCACCTTGCCATCTTCATTGTGTTTATTCCTAAACACCCTTTTTGTTCCTATGACATTTTTGTTAATAGGTCTTGGAACTAGCTCCCATGTATCATTCTTCTCAATTTGATCCAGCTCTTCATTGATAGCTTTGACCCAGGCTTTATCTTGAATAGCCTCTTCAACAGATTTAGGTTCAACTTGTAAGAGTAAAGCAGTAGCTCCCACAATTCTTCTTCTTGTTGTAACTCCTGCTGATGGGTCACCTATGATTTGATCAACTAATCCATGTTTTCTTTGTCCTTCTACCTTGCCTCGTCTTAGTTGCAAGAGGATCTCTTTCTTCATCTTCAGACTCACTCTTCTCCGAGTCTGAACTTACTTCTTGTTCCTTTTCTTCAGGTTGGTCTGATTCCTCATCCATATTGAAGTCATCTTCTTCTTTGTCCTCAGCTTCTCCATTCTACATTGTTTTCCAATTCTCATCTATTCTCACATCATTGGAAGTGATCACTTTTCCTAGCTTGTAACCTTTTGTTTTTTCTGAGTATCCCATAGAGATTCCTTCATCAGACCTAGCGTTAAACTTTCCCAAGTTTTGCTCCTTATTCTTTACAAAACATGGGCTACCAAAGACTTTAAGATACGTGGCTATTGTCTTCTTCCCACTCCATAGCTCATATGGAGTCTTATCAGTATTGGGCCTTAGTAATACTCTGTTTAATAGATGCACAGCTGTAAATGCTGCTTCTGTCCAGAATCTTGTGTGAAGCTTGGATTCCAGCAATAGAGTCCTTGCTATTTCAACCACAACTCTATTTTTCTGCTCTACCACCCCGTTCTGTTAAGGTGTTCTTGCTGCTGCCATTTGATGATGAATTCCATGTTTCTCAAGATAATCTTTAAAAGCTTTATTTGTAAATTCAGTGCCTTGATCTGACCTCAATACTTTGATCTTTCTTCCACTCTCATTTTCAGCCAATCTTCTATATCTCTTAAAGCAATTCAAAACTTCTTACTTGTGTTTAAGGTGCATGAGGCAGGTCCTTCTCGAATAATCATCAACAAACAAAATAAAGTACCTCTCACCTTTCAACCCTTTTATCCTCATCGGTCCACACAAATCAGTATGCACAATGTCAAGCACTACTTCAGAATTAAACTCTTTGGTCTTGTACTGCTTTGTGGCATGTTTTCCTTTAGAGCATGCTGAGCAAACATACTCTCTCTCTCTCTCCCGAGGTTAGGAATGTCTCTAATTGCATGACTAATGGTCAGCTTCCTCATGTTCTTCTGTGATAAGTGTCCCAACCTCCTATGCTAGAGTTGATTTTCTTCTTCTTTAGTGAGTAAACAACTACTTGTCTTGTCCTCATCAATCACATATAAATTTCCAGTTGTTCTCTTCCCGACTGCAACAATATTGCCTTCTTTACCTTTTTATCTAGCAACCTGTTTTTGTGAATATCACTTTGTGGTCGTCGTTGCATAATTGGCTGACAGATGCTAGATTATATCTCAGTCCTTCAACGTGCAGAACATCTTTCATCTTTCCTTTTCCAATATTCACTGACCCCTAACCATTGATGCTGAGTGAATCATTATTACCAAACTTGACTCTGCCTTCTCTTGATTTGTTTAGCTTTGATAATTTACTCGTCTCCCGTCATGTGTGAAGTGCATCCATTATCAAGGATCCACTACTTATCCTTGCAATCAGCCTTTAGTGCAATTTCAGCCATATTAGCCACCTCCCTTTTTGCTCTATATTCCTTCTTTTGAACTGGCTGGAAGATAGCTTTCTCCTTTTTCTTAGCTTTGATTGTACCGCTTGTTTTTACTATGCCATTAAGCACCTTCTCTTGCTCAAGGAGAAGTGTCATGCATCTCTTGGCATTATGGTCATTTTGCCCACACCTTTCACATTGTTCCAAATCTGCCAATATAGCAAACTTGTTCTTTGAAACCATTGGTTTGGGCTTCCACCAACAATCCTTGTCAGTGTGTCCTTGCCTTTTACAGTATATGCAAGAACTCACGACAGGTGTTCTCTTCTGGATTCTGTAATGTCTCCCCCTATATGCAACATCGTGTCTTCTCAAGTTGGAGACATATACTAGCCTTCTCCACCAGCAGTTAATTGCCTTATGACCCCAAACTCCATAATAAAGGCAATGACCTTGAAACTACCTCTTCTTAGATCTGATCACAGCTTGTCTTCTTCTGTTCATCAATTGCTGTGCAAGCAAAGTAGCTAGCTTCTTTACTTGTGTGACTTTCATTTTAGTCACCTTCTTCTCCTTCTTCTGTTTAGCCATAGCCCTCTACTAGCTAACTTTCTTTTCTCCATTTTTGCTTGCCACACTAGGTTTCTTCTTCAGATCTTTTTTATTCTCCACTATCTTCTCCTGAGTCACAACCTTCTCTTTCAACTTTTGTGGCACATTCTTATTACCTTTAGCCAATGTAGCCTCAAATTGCTGCACTTTCTCTATATTCTTCTCTCCTTCTACAGAACTTGTTTTTCCTATCATTTTAAACTTCTGCACGTTCTCTTTGCTACTTTTGAGTTATTGCTAAAGTCTCAACAACTCTTTCTCCATTTCTTCAATTTTTGAAGCCCTTGAGCCAAGCTCTATTATAAGGTCTTCACATATTTTAATCTGTTCTTCAAATCTTCTCTTCAAGTCAATATGCTCAATTCTTATTTCATCCTTTTGACTTTTAGCTTCCTCATACTTAACTTCAACTTGTTTTCTATGGGCCTACAACCTTCTTATGGTTCTGCCCCTTCTGACTATCTTCTTTGAAGCAGCTTCCAGCTCAACTTCAAGGTCTGGCTCTTCTTCATCAACCTCCTCTTCCTCTTCTGAGGCTGAGCTACCACCTTGTGCTGATGCCATAAAGACATACTCATCTAATGATTCTTCATCTTCCTCCTCATCAGCTTCTTTTGTTTGACTCACATAACTCTTGAATGAGTATCTCTTCTTCCTCTGTGGGTTGACAGTCTTTTTACTGGACTTCTTTGATTTGAATGATGATCTTCTCCATCTTGAATTCGGCTCATCATCATCATCCTCATCTTTATCATCAAGCTTCACTTTGCACTTAGAAGGAAAGTGTCCAGTCTTCCCACAACGATAATATCTCAAGGCTAGTTTTCCTTTTCCCTTTTTAAACCCCTTTGTGAATTTCCTTGTGAAGTATGCCAATACTTCACCTTCACTTTCTTCCTCATCACCATCATCATCCTCATTAGATGATTCTTCATCTTCTCTAATCTTTAAGTGCTTCATAGCTTTGAAAGATGCATCCTTTGATACCTTCGTTGTTGTAGAGTTTTCAACTGACTTTATCCTCATCTCATATGCAATGAGATTGTACTGGAGATCATGCAGAAACATAGAATTGAGATCTCTACTTTCCTCTATAGCTGCTACCTTTGAGGAAACCCTCTCAGGCAAAATTCTCAGAATCTTCTTCACATAGATGAATCCTTCTTGTTCTTTCCATGAATTCTCAGGTCGTTCATAGCATCAATAATCCTAGTGAAGAACTCTTGGACTGTCTCATTTTTCTGCATTATGAGAGATTCATATCTCTCATTGAACACTTGAAGTTTAACCTCCTTCATTCTGCCATCACCTTCATAGATTTTTTGTAATCTGTCCCATATCTCCTTGGCAGAATTGTAATCCATAACTTTAGCATACTCAACATCTGTCAATGCTAAAATGATGACGTTTGAGGCCTTCCCATTTATCTCAAACTGCCTTAACTCCTATGGAGTTGGGTCTTTACTTTCTTCCAGAGCCACAAAACCCTCATGTACGCATTTCACCACATTCATGCTCATGGTTGCAAATACCACTTGCATTCTCACTCTCCACAAATGGTAGTTGGTTTTGTTGAAGATTGGAACCTTTTTACTGTAAGTGTGCTAGTGCTGGTACCAACTTCCATTTCTTAGTATATTAAATAAGTCAAACTTCTAGATCCCTTTAAACTAGTACACCAAGCTGTTAAGCTTTAAACTGGCGAACATGTGCTCGAATACCAATTGAAGTTCCCGATGTCTCCCTAGGATCTACTAGTTTGTGATACTAAGAGGAGAGGTGAATCAGTATCACCACAATTCATAATTTGCAGGTAAGTGAACAACTTCAACCTCTTCTTAAAACCGAACTCTTTCTCAAATTCAACTAAGGTAGATCTATTGCTACTTACTAATCATAATAGTCCCCAAAGTCACCTTACAGACACCTTGCCTAATAGACAATACGGATGTTCTTGTTTAGGTCTTCGTTAGGTTATAGGTTGGCTGATACTTTAGCTGCATTCACAACTCAATTCAAAACATAGAACATAAAGCAAATTAAGGACACACGAGATTTACGTGGTTTCGTCAACGTGATGTACATCCACGGTGGTAGGGACTCTCCCTCTACCGAGACTATCCACTATACTTGTAAATACAGGTTACAATGGATGTCTTTAATTCTCTACTCCTTTCACTATTGCAATTACTAAGCAAGTACAATAAAAAGGAGTGTCACTTACTGTGTCTTCCCTTCTTTTACCTTGTCTTGCCTCTGTTGAATTGAAAGGCTGCTGCACTGCCGCTTTGACGTTCACCGCAATGCTCTCTAACCTCTCTTGAGGAAATTTGGAAATACGTTGAGTTCTTTACGTGCTTTGCCGAATTTCTTTTCTATGTTGTTTCACACAATTCCTGCTTTCACCACCTTACGGTCTCACCCGCCTCCTTGTCTCACGGCTCCCCTGTCCGTTTCTCTCTCACCGTCCGGCCGGATTTCTCTCTCCTACCTCTGGATTTCTCTCTCTTCTCACTGAATTTCTCTCTTTTGACCGGATTTCTCTTTTTCTTTTACCCACTTGACCAGATTTCCTCCCTTTTTTGTCGGTGGACCACTTTTCTTCGTCTTGCGGTCCAGCCCTGTCTCGCTATCACTGATTTTTCTCTCCCGTCGACCCGTTTCTTTGTTTTTCTGATCGACTATTTCTCTCTCTACAAACATCTAGCTGTCGAATCTCTCTCAACCGTTCCCAATCTGGTCTCGTCTCACCCGTTCTAGCTCAGATCTAGTCTCCCCGATTCTCGATCTGGTCTCGTTGTTATGTTCGTTTCTCTCCTATCTCTGTTCACAAAGAATACTATTGACTGGACGGTCTCCGTTCACAATGAATACTGTTCACGCCTGCACTGTTCACTATCTTCCCCGTCGAATGCACTGTTCACTCTCTTTGTCCTTGCCGATGGTGTTCTTCCGTGTAGGGTTTGGTGTTCTCTTTGGTTGGTCAGTTGTTTAGGTTTTGCTAAATACTAAATATTGTCAACACGCTGTTCTTTGTCTTCTTGACCATTATATACTCTACTCCATGAAAACCTAACAGGGCTTACACACTGAATTTACTTTCTTACCCTTCTGTGTGGTTTTACCTTTTTGCCCTTCCACGTGGCTTCAATTTACTTGCACACGTAAAACTAGTTGACAACAATTACAACCAATACAAGGCTGTGGGAATAACAACACCACTTCGACCTTTGGCAAGAAAAGAAAGGCCCTCTACCCAAGGAATTCCACTTCCAAGGAATCCAAATCTCAAGGAGAAACAAAAAAATCTCTTAATCACCCTATACAGATCCATTTGAGCTAAAAATAAGTGTCATATTTGTTAGAAATAGAAAAGGAAAATAACAATGTTGTAGACGGCACAAACCTACTTAGCTCTAATGTAGACAAGCACAAATCCTCTAAAACAAGAAAAGAATTCTTTTAACAGGACAATTTCATTGGTATCAATAGAAATTCCTACAATCCAGATAAGCAAGTTACCTTAAAACCACACCTTAAATTTTGATTGCATTTTGTTTAATCTTTCACTTTAACTTTTAGATTTCTTCTCTTGAACAACGAAATTGATGTTTTTAAGATTCTGTTTGGGTTAGTTGCTTAAAATCAATTTTGTTGTTCAGGAGAAGAAAGCAAATAGCTAAAGTGAAAAGATTAAACAAAATGCAATCAAAATGTTGTACCTTCAACATATGCCTATTCTCGATTAGAACATCGCCAGATGAGCATATATCTATATGCTAAAGCTCCCCTTTTTAGCTTTTTTTCTTTTCACGTTAATGATGCACGACTATGTTCATTCCTATAAAAAATTCAATTCAGCGTACAAGCATGTTCATTAGAGAAAAAAAAAAAAGACATATGAATTACTTTTCTTGTACTGAGCTACAAATAGGCCATTAAATGTTAAATCTACTCCAACTGTTTGAATGCATAGTTACCAATACACGTACCTTACCCACAAAATACAAATGCTTACAATTTATAGTAATTGCACAAACTATGAATCTCTAATCTAGTGGGCAAAGAGCTACCTATAAATTCAGAAAGTTTGCAACTCAACAAATTAAGCCTGTTCCTTTTCAAGATTTCATGAAAATGGAAACAAAAAGTATTTGATTGTACTAGAAAGCCAAAAGCACAATTTCAACAATTTGAACATAATTATTGAAAATGGATATTGCACCACTTCAACCTTTGGCAAGAAAAGAACTGCCCTTTGCCCAGAGAATTCCACTTCCAACAAATCCAAATATCAAGGAGAAACAAAAAAGAAAAAACTCATAATGACCCTATACAGATCCATTTTAACTAAAAATAAGTGTCATATTTGTTAGAAATAGTAAAGGAAAATAACAATGTTGTAGATGGCACAGACCTATGTAGCTTTAATGAAGACATGCATACTTTTCTTGTACTGAGCTATAAATAGCCCATTAAATGTTAAGTCTACTCCAACTGTTTGGATGCATACTTACCAATACACATACCTTACTTGCAAGAATACAAATGCTTACAATTTATAGTAATGGCAAAAACTATGAATCTCTGACCTATTGGGCAGAGCGCTTCTTATAAATTCAGAAAGTTTGCAACTCAACAAACTAAGCCTGTTCCCTTTCAAGATTTCATGAAAATGGAAACAAAAGGTATTTGATTGTACCAGAAAGCCAAAAGCACAATTTCAACACTTTAAACATAATTATCGAAAATGGATATTGCACCACTTCGACCTTTGGCAAGAAAAGAAATGCCCTTTGCCCAGAGAATTCCATTTCTAAGGTATCCAAATCTGAGGGAGAAACAAAAAAATACTCATAATCACCTTATACAGATCCATTTGAACTAAAAATAAGTGTCATATTTGCTAGAAATAGAAAAGGAAAATAACAATGTTGTAGAGGGCATCGACCTATGTAGCTCTAATGAAGACATGCACAAATCCTCTGAAACAAGAAAAGAATTCTTTTAATAGGATAGTTTCATTGGTATCAGAAGAAATTGCTACAATTCAGATAAGGAAGTTACCTTAAAAACACACCTTAAATTTTGATTGCAGTTTGTTTAATCTTTTCACTTTAGCTTTTAACTTTCTTCTCCCGAACAACGAAATTGATGTTTTTCAGATTCTGTTTGGCTTAGTTGCTTAAAATCAATTTCTTTGCTCGGGAGAAGAAAGCAAATAGCTAAAGTGAAAAGATTAAACAAAATGCAATCAAAATGTTGTACCTTTAACTGCTTACAACTTATAGTAATTGCACAAACTATGAATCTCTAATCTAATGGGCATAGAGCTACCTATAAATTCAGAAAGTTTTCAACTCAACAAACTAAGCCTGTTCCCTTTAAAGATTTCATGAAAATGTATACATTACTTTAACAATGTTTCAATGAACACATATCTTTTGTGTAGAAAATGGTGTTACTCACAAGACAAACTTGAGGGGTACGTGTTTACATAAAGCATTTTAAACAAGGAGAAATTTCATACATGGGAAGCATACTAACAGGTGAATAGGTAACCTTTGCTCATCCTTTTTCACTACTTTCCTAGTTTCCTTTGATTTTGCACATCTAATTTCATGACATGTGCTATTGTTATGACCAGATTTTTATTCCAATAAATAAGGACTCAATGCATTGGTACTTGTATTTGGTGAAAGTGAAAGAACGTCAAACATTAATATAGACAGTCCACAGGGAAAGATAAAGTCAAGGAAAGAAGCAGACACTATGAAAGTGATAATAATTGAATGATTTATCATGTGACGACGTACTTTTCAAAAAATACTATTCCAACTGTCTTTTTTTCTTTCTTTGCAGATGCAGGTATTGCAAGTATTGTGTGCTAAACCAAATTTTCATGAGTCATTACAAATGGTGGTTCCAAATTTTAATGAATTCGAGATTTCAACTTTGATTGTCTTGCAAGAAAACAATATGTATGTACCAAATTTAAGTTACTTTATTGTTACCTACTTGTCTTGTGAACCTGTTATTCACTTAGTTTATTGCTACGACTGTAGTCATGACTACAATTTACACCTAATGGGATACATGCGATATGACATTTTTAGTAATCAAGACTCAATAAGGAAAATAGCATTCTCATTTATATAATTTGTTAATACTTTGACATTATCATTTTTTAATGGATCAATTGGATTCATGACTAAGTTTGCATATAAGTTACCTTAAGTTATATTGAACCTAACAAAATAAAGATGATAAAATGGCTAGTCATGCACCAAGCAAGTGAATAAATATCATGATTCTGTCTTTAACAACAGTGTTTGTTTCAGCATAAGATGTAGTTATAAGGGAAGATTGAGAGCACTTAAATCAAAAGGCAGCATGCTAAGCCAATTGTCGGGACTCTAACTATAATGAGGCCAACTTTTTCTATCATGCATCCTCCATCCAGCTATGGAGAGGAACTTTTGCCCATGTAGATGCTGCATTTGTGAATGTCCTTTGAAGATAACTGTTGTCCTCACTTACCTAGTATTATAGGCAATCAATGATATAGTAAGCATAATGGTCAAAAAACTAATAGCTAGAACCATTGCCTTTGACAAGCTTTATTTTGCTTAGTCTTAACCAGAACATAACTAAAAAATAAAGGAAGCATTTACTGGGTGGGTATTGTTACACAAATACACAGTTATTTTGACTTGTTAGAAAAAGAATTAAATAAAAAAAAGACAATAAAACAAACAAGAGCAAATTTTAATTTGACTCCCTTTTGAATGTGTTAAATAAACTGCCACAAGAAAAAGGATCAACAACATTATGATTCGAGAAGAATTTTAAAGAGTTGCAACATTGATGTAGTTTGGAAATTACTCAATCTATTAAGAATGTACTTTGGAGATGTAAATTTTTAGTAAAATAGATAAAGCAAACAATAAGTATCTCAATAAATTCTATAATGTAATAAGATGACACAATTTTTTTTTTTCACATGCCCCTTTTACAAACAAATAAAATGAAAATGTCTCTTGTGAAGAAGGTGAAATAATAGGTGAATCTGAGATATGAAAAAGGAGTTACTTGCTTTTGCAGTATTAGTGCTTGCCTCTGATTACTTCTCATAAATGACAACTAAAAAATTATGGAGTGGTAAATGCCGACAACATATCATAGGTAAATTTAGACAAGATATGGTTTAATGCTTTTGTTCATTCAATTAAGCAATTGTTTAATGCTTTTAGGATATATATGCGATGTGACTATGGCACTCTCATACACAATAGACATTGTACAAACATTGTATATCAATTTAATGGATAAGCTAAATTTGATTAAAACAACACAATTTTTCAATTAACATAAAACACAAAGACAAGTATTATGATCAACAGTTTATATACATAATATACATTTTTTAATGTCAACAAAAGATCTACTAGTTTCAGTTGCTAGACTAAACAACATAGGCAAATAACTCAAGCATATCTAAACCATTTGCAAAACATTCACAATTATTAACATTATAATGTTGACAATTTGCATCAATATGAAACATAAAAAAGACCACGATGACAAGATATGCCTCACAATTCAACATTGCTTTGGGTAAACACTCATGTCTTGCCTTTGACTTGATCCATCTACCACAAACATTATTTAGAGCAACTCTTGAAAAGAAAACTGAAACATCAAGAGTTTGAAATTCGATAAGGGTAAATAGACCAAACTATAACATTTTAATTAGGAGGAAAACACAATATATGAGATTTTATAAATAATGGCTAACCTCACATGCAGTATAACCAATTACATCCTCTTCGGCCATTTGAGTTGATTGTAACATTGGTCTTCTCCAACCACACTATCATTTAATATACTAGAAGTTCACAACTTTAATGGGTAGGTAGCTTTTTTATGTCCTACCTTCCTACACATCTCGCTTAGGTAAGGCAACTTTTTCCTTTCCTTATCAACACTTCTCATAGCTTTGGTTTCTACAAGAGTTGGGTCTCACATGTGGTCATATTGACCACTTGTTACATCTCCCTGATTTAGTTTAACTTTATCCTGCAAATGTTGCTTAAGATGATGAACCTTATTTTTTTTAATTTAAAAGAAAAAAAAAATTATAATCACCAAAAAGACTATTATGAATCTAGATGATGTAGATGAAAAACACTTATGTTTCATGTATGATAGTGATAAGTAGTTTACATACTATGACAATTTATGTTAGGTTTGTGAGATTCATATTTCATTTTTTTTGTTTTCTCTTTGTATAACACAAATCCTTTTTTGCAAATCAATAACAAGGTATTATTTCTTGGCATAAGTTATAATTTAAAGAGATATTCAGTATTATTGTTAATTAGGAGATTATGTTGTAATGTCTTGTTTCTAGCTTTGATTATCCCGTTTATATATGAAGTTTTGTAATATCAAAAGGAGATAACTTCTCAATAAGAAAAAATTCCATGTAATTCATCTGTTTAGAGCAAAGATTCAAAAATCTATAAAGGAAAAAGGATAAATGGCAGAATCTACTATCATGGTAAAGATGTCTCGAGGAGACATTTCTATCCTTATAAATTTAACTTCAACAATAACCCAGATGTTAAACCAAAACTTAATAGCAATAACTAGGAATTGTGTTCCCAAGTTGTTGTGACATACATCTCAGGCAAAGATAAGATAGGTTATTCAAATAAAGATATTCCACAACATCAAGAAATAGATCCTAAATTCAAGAAATGGAAGACAAAAAATGTAGCAATAAAAGGATGGTATATCACGATAGTATAAGATTTCATAGCGATGACCCTTTTTGATGGTATAAATGCTTCACTAGTATATGATCTCAAGAGAAAGGTGATGAAAATGAAGCAAGGAGGAGGCCCTTTTGAAAAATATTTCAATACTCGTCAATGAAGGGAAATTGATTTTTCATATCCAAATCTAATGAAATGTGATATGGACAACAAAAAGTATAATGATATCATCCAAGCATATAGACTCTATACCTCTTTAGGTGGGCTAGATGATCAGCTTGATAAAATTAGAGGAAATGTCCTTTAACTCCAATTGTTTACCACAATAAAGAAAGCATATGTTATTGTTCAGCAAAAAGATATTCAACAAATCATGATGTTAGCCAAGAGGAACAGAAATCCTATTCTAAGAGTCGTAATGATATCTAAAGGAAAATTGAAACAACCATACCTTGAGCCATTAGGTGGTGGAGGGCTTAGTGCCTCCAAACCAAAAATACAACAAAATGAAAGAGGATTTTACCACTATTGATGAGAATCATGGAGATGATGGGTGGAAAGCTTCAATAGTTGCAAAGGGTCCATTGCACATTCCAGAAGGCCCAATAACACGAG
>JAHLGO010018761.1:0-35904 GCA_020615895.1 Ceriops decandra | reverse complement strand
AATAATGAGGCCTTCTATTCACTTCAAGCTAATTACGCTCCTGCTTTTGTTAGAAGCACTCCCTTTCATGCAATTACCCTGAAATTATCTTTTGTGTCCTTCTTCACAATTATTTTCATTGTGGAAACAATGTCCATCAACCATCTATAGCATGAATTCATTCAATTCCAACAAAGAATGGAGTCCTTGATCTTGATTAACATTTCTTATTGATACTAATTGGTTGAATTCCAAAATAAAGAGTCGTTCCTGTGATTTTTAGTTAGCAAAGTTTCTCTTGGGTCCAAACACACATTTACATACATTAATCATCAAATTCACATTTATGGTTAAACAACCAGGAATATGAATCAAAACAAACAAGTCTAAAGACCATTAAAACACTCAATGTGCTTACTTTCGTCAACTAATGGAGTCATTCATCTTGAATTGCACTTTGTATTAATGTTATGTGTTTCAATTCAGAAAAAATGAGGCTTTCTATTCACATCATGCAAGTTAGGCTCATGCTTTTGTTAGAAGCACTCCCATTCACGCAATGACCATGAACTTATCTTTTGTGTCCTTCCTAACAAGTAATTTAATTGTGAAAACAATGTCCACCAACCGTCTATACCATGAATTCATTCAATTCCCACAAAGAATGGAGTCCTTGATGTTGATTAGCATTTCTTATTGATACTCATTGGTTGAATTCCAAAATAAGGAGTCGTTCCCATGATTTTTCGTTAGCAAAGTTCCTCTTTTGGGTCCAAACACACAATGAAATATATTAATCATCAAATTCACATTTATGCCTAAACTACCATAAATATGAATCAAAACAAACAAGTCTGAGGACCATTAAAACACTCAATGTGCTTACTTCCATCATCTAATGGAGTCATTCATCTTGAATTGCACTTTGAATTAATGTTATCTGCTTCAATTCCTAAATAATGAGGCTTTCTATTCACTTCATGCAAGTTAGGCTCCTACTTTTGTTAGAAGCATTCCCATTCACGCAATGACCATGAAATTATCTTTTGTGTCCTTCCTAACAAGTATTTTAATTGTGAAAACAATGTCCACCAATCGTCTATACAATGAATTCATTCAATTCCAACAAAGAATGGAGTCCTTGATCTTGATTAGCATTTCTTATTGATACTCATTGGTTGAATTCCAAAATAAAGAGTTGTTCCCATGATTTTTAGTTAGCAAAGTTCCTCTTTTGGGTCCAAACACACATTTAAATACATTGATCTTCAAATTCACATTTATGCCTAAACTACCTTGAATATGAATTAAAACACACAAGTTTGAAGACCATTAAAACCCTCAATGTGCTTACTTTCATCAACTAATGGAGTCATTCATCTTGAATTGCATTTTGTATTAATGTTATCTGTTTCAATTCCCAAAATAATGAGGCTTTCTATTCACTTCATGCTAATTACGCTCTTGCTTTTCTTAGAAGCACTCCCTTTCATGCAACGACCATGAAATTATCTTTTGTGTCCTTCTTCACAATTATTTTCATTGTGGAAACAATGTCAATCAACCGTCTATACCATGAATTCATTCAATTCCAACAAAGAATGGAGTCCTTGATCATAATTAGCATTTCCTATTGATACTAATTGGTGGAATTAAAAAATAAAGAGTCATTCCCGTGATTTTTAGTTAGCAAAGTTTTTCTTTTGTGTCCAAACACACATTTAAATACATTGATTATCAAATTCACATTTATGCCTACACTACCTTGGATATGAATGAAAATAAAAAAGTCTGAAGACCATTAAAACACTCAATGTGCCTACTTCCATGAACTAATGGAGTCATTCTTCTTGAATTTCACTTTGTATTAATGTTATGTGTTTCAATTCTTAAATAATGAGGCTTTCTATTCTCTTCATACTAGTTAGGCACTTGCTTTTGTTAGAAGCACTCCCTTTCACGCAATGACCAAGAAATTATCTTTTGTGTCATTCCTAACAACTATTTTCGTCAAAGTAAAAACCCTAACTTATATGTAATGACTTAGCCAAACCAATAAGCCCAAATAAACATGAGAAGTTGAACCTTTTTACATGTATATTTGGCCTTAACATAAAATCTAGCAACCCAAAACAAGAACAAGCCTTTTAATATGACTTGGCATGTAGATCAAGCTTTTCCTTAACTTGGTCATGTATCTTGGACTTATATCATAGGCTTCAAGCTTTATTCTTCAAGTTCTAAGTAATAAAGAGTCTAATTATATGTACATGGAACCTAACACCAATGTTGGTATAGAATTCATATGTCACTCCTAACAACAATAACATTGAAAAAGATAAGCTTATTGAACCAACACACTCAAGTATGAAAGTTTAAAATTAGTTCTTAATGAACTAAAGAAAATAGCTTATTTACTCATAAAAAGAAAGTTTTCCCATCAAATTGTCCTTTTTTTCCTATTATATGTTAACCACCAAAAACCGCAGCTGCTAATATATGCTTATTAATAAAATTCGTCTAGCCCTTTACATAATTGTTGAGCCCATTTTTGATGACTTATGTTAAATTTGTTGCCAACAACATCTCACATTATTGTTCTTATTGATTTGATGTTTTGAATATCGTTGAGAAGCATAGAAGTCATTGGTCAAAATCATCAATGGGAGGTCAATTAAAGTCAATGAATCAATATTGACCATTGACCATTGACCCTAAATTTTAAGGGTCAAGGTTGACCGTTGACCTATGACCATTGACTCTAAATTTTAGGAATCAAATCTGGCTATTGATTATAGGCAACCTTTGGAAATAAAAAATGATCATTGATGATCATATAACCCTAATCTCAAGGTTTTATAAATAACTCTATGCACCTTGCAAGGCAAGTGTGTGTGTTGCAGATTTTTCTAAGAGGAACGATAAACCTAAAAGTAGCCAAAAGGAGAGGTGAACGGTAAAGTGGAGGCAGCCACCAAAAAAGGTGCAGTTGGTCGAGGAAGGTGCACCAGCTGACCAAGGAGGAGGTGACAACAACCACTAAAGATGGAGGCAGCCGTACCAACCAAAGGAGGAGTTGCCGTAACTGGCAGCCACACCAAAGGGAAAAGAAGGCAATCCTACAAAAAGGAGAACAAGGTGCAACATCCACACCAAACCAACAAAAGAGAGGGCAACAACCATACCAAGGAGAGAAAAACATGCAGTAGCCACCCTATGGAGGGAGATTGTAACAAAAAAAGTAGCCAAATTAACAACTGCAAATTGCAGGAGCAATAGTAAGCTCAAGTAGAATGTATAAGCAACAATAACAGCTTGTGTAGGCAATGATAGCAGCCCATACATGTGTAGACAACAATAGCAGCTTGTACACATGTAGGTAGCAAAAGCAGAATGTGCAAGGAGTGATAGCAGTATGTGCAGACAACAAAAGCAAAAATGCATGTACAGGCAATAAAAGTAGAACATGCAAGGAGCGATAACAGCATGTGCAGAGGTAGTAAAAGTAGAACATGTAGGCAGTAATAGCACCACATATGGACAATGATAGCAAAATGTGTAGGTAGCGATAGTAACATGTGTAGACAACAATAGTAGAACATGTAGGTAATGAGAGTAGTACATGCAGATAGTGATAGCAGAACATACAGGCAGTGATAGTAGCATGTGTGGACAACAATAGCAGAATGTGTAGGTAGCGATAACAACACATGCAGGTAGCAATAGCAGTAGGTCCAGTAGCTTGCAACAGCCGAGGAGAGAATGTGTCCCGATGGCAGGTCTAGTAGCTTGTAGCAATCGAGGAGAAAACGTGTCTCGATAGCAAGTCTTGCAGGTTGTACTAGCAGAGGAGAAAGTGTGCTTTGGCAACAAATTTAGTAGCTTGTAGCAGTAGTGAAGGCAACCTGCCAAGGTAGCAGGAGAGGTAGCACCAATAGTAAGAGGAGAGAACCTGCCAAGGCAACAGAGGAGGCAGCACCGATAACAGAGAAGAGATCTTATAGAGGTAATAGGTGAGGTAACAATAGCAGTATGGGGAAAAAACCTGCAATTGAGATAATCGATAGTAGAGAGAACCAACAGGGGGAGAGAACCTATAAAGAAGGGATCAACAAAGACTAAGCAAAGACCAATAGTGAGGAAGAAGAAGATTCATGTTTTGCACTAATAGTCTATGCACTTTAAGTGATCTTTCTTTAGGAAAGTTTTCATTATGAACCTTTTGATACACTTGTTGAAAAAGGGTGAGATACCCTTGGAGTCATTAGGACATCAACTCAGTGATTAGGAGATCATTGTAAGTGCTTAAGGAGTGACCCTTCCACAACCAAACTATATCCCTTGATAACAATAGTGGATTGTGTGATTTAGGAGTGATTCTATCATATCGTAGACATAGCTCACACATTGTGAGTAAACCATGTAAAAATTGTCTTGTGTTCTTGGGTGCTTGCATTTGATTGATATCTATATGTCTTTTCTCACATAAAAAAGAAATAAAAATTGGATCATTGGTTCTAACAAGTCATAAAGGTTAAATTTGGATAGATTTGTTAAAAGTGAATATCTCACATTGATTCACCCCCCTTTTAATGTGAGACCTAAAAAGGTACTCATCAATAATAAAAACCTATGAAAAAAATTCATTTAGATGCTAAAATTCGTCCAGCCCATTACATAACAACATAACCCTTGAAAATAACTCAGTCAAATGCTTAAACATAAGCCATTAGTTTTAACTTTCTTCCTAAGGCCATGGATTTCATATTCCTCCACAAATAACACATTTGCAACCCTTAGTGAAGCCTTCATCATCCTTAATTCATACCTAGTAGTTTCCTACAAATAAATGTTGTACAATAAGTTGTTAAATGCTTCCTTTATATTCTTTGACCTTGCCCTTGTCATTGGCCCTCTAAGGTCTTATAAACTATTAACTCCTTTATAAATTTAAACTAGTATAGTATGGATTCTATCATTCCCTCTCTCATCAAAATGATTTGTCTTCAAATTAGCACTTGCATCATCAAAGAAAAAAGAAGAAAGGCCAAAAACATTAAATGTTGCACTCACATTATACTCACTAGCCAAGTCAAGTTTATATGTATTATTATTAACTCTTTCCATTACTTGAAAAGGACCATCTCTCCTTGGTTGCAATTTTGGTTTCCTTTGCATAGGAAATTTGTCCTTTGCCTAATCACTAGGTTCAATTATTTGATTATTAATTATAAAACCTTGATCTTCCTTTATATTAGCTTTAAGCATGACTATCTTCATCTCCTTGTAATAGTCCTTCACATTCATGGATATTTGAACCAGTCTGTGCAACTTTTTATACAAGTCTCTGTAGTAATGGCTAAGCATAAATCTCTTTTGCATTCCCAATTTCATCTTTTCATATGATTGAATTTGCATCTTACCATTCCTTCTCCTAATTCTTCCTACCAAATGCTTACATAAGCTAGTTTATTAAGGATCAAAGCATCAGGAACGAAGTATATTTGGTGTTCAATACCTTTTAAAAGAGGTAAACCATGTGGTATTTCCCTAAAAAATAGGTCAGCAAACTCTTATAACAAAGAAGCACTCTTATTTTTCTCTTCAATTTGGGCACCACTCTCTTTATTTTTTCCTTTCCTTGCACGCAACTAAGCACTTTTCATTCTTTTCTTTTTGTTATGCTCACTCACTCTTTTTCATTTTTGTTTGTTCACTCACTTGTTTTTTTTTCCTCATCTTACACTCTTTAGCTATTCTAATATGATCCTCATATGCTTCTAATGGTTTGAGAGGTTTTAATATAACAACTCAATTTTTTATTACGAAAAAAAGTTTATTCTTGTACCCATCATCAGTAACATTTTTATCAAATTGCCATAAATACCCTAAGAGTAGATGCCTGGCATATACATTGGCACCACATCACAAAGAACCTTATCCTTGTAGTTGCCAATAGAGAATATAACCAACACTTGCTTTATCACCTTAATTTCTCTACATTCATTTAGCCATTGCAACTTATATGGCATAAGATGCTTTAGAATAGATAAATTCAACCTATCAACAATATTAGTACAACTTCCACTATCAATAATCATGCTATATACCTTATCATTCACGTGGCATTTAGTATGGAAGATGTGCTCACATTAAACCTCATTACCATCATCCTTAGCCTATATGCTAAGAGCACACCTAGTGACCAACATATCTCCATGAATTGGTCCTTCTATTTCAATATGACTACAATCCTCTAATGGTAAAATCTTATCATTACTTGAACTAACATCATTATCCATCACAGCCATATGTCACAGCCCATCCAATTGTTCGATTACTTGCCTCCCACAAGTCTTCTGCTGGTTTGTTCAAACTCTTCAAGGCTTACTTAGCATCTTCTCTCGCAAGATCGACTAAGTGCCGCATGGGTTAGCACGTCCAAGCTTAACTCCGTGACACATAGCTCTCTTATTTGGCCACTAAGAAGTAATAGATCCATATCCCTAACACTTGAAACACTCAACATTATGTGACCTAAAATATGATTTAGTTTTGGTTTTACCTTTGGGAACATGATAAAGAACCTACCAGGCAACCTGCCTTAGGAACCCTTGAATTAATTTCTTATGCATACTTGAGAAACGTAGGAAACAAGTTGGGTTGATCATATCAAAAACCTATGGAAACTAAGTCCCAAAAGCCCCAATCTTCAGATGCCACAAAGGTTGATCACTCCTTCGATAAGTTAAGATAATGTATTATTCCAAGAAAAAAAGAAGGCAAAGATGGACTTATTAATAAAATTCGTCTAGCCCATTATATAATAATAAAAATCCATGAAAATAACCTATTTAAATGTTGAAATTCATCCAACCCACTACATAATAATGTAACCCATGAAAATAACCTATTTAAATGCCCAAACATGGGCTCCTAGCTCTAACTTCCTTCCCAAGGCCATGATTTTAATATTCCTCCATAGATGATACATTTGTAAACCCTGGTAAAGCCTCCATCATCCTTAATTCATGCATAGCATTTTCTTACAAGTAAATGTTGCATAATACGTTGTAGATTACTTCCTTTATTTTCTTTGATCTTGCCCTTGTCATTGGTAGTCCAAGGTTTTGCAAAGTATTAACTCCATTATTGATTTAAGCTAGTAATATGGCTTCCATCATTCCTGCTCTCCTTAAAATGATTTGTCCTCAAATCAGCACTTATATCATCAAAGACAAAAGGAGAAAGGTTAGAAACATTAAATGTTTCACTCATATTATACTCACCTAGCAAGTCAAGTTTATATGCATTATCATTGAATTTTACCAGCACTAGAAAAAGACCATCTCCCCTTGGTTGCAACTTTGATTTCCTTTGCATAGGAAATCTATCCTTTTGTAAATGTACCCAAACCCAATTACTAGGTTCAAAAGTGATATGCCTACGACCTTTGTTGGCTTATGTTTCCTATTGTTTGGTTTTTCTCTCAATGTTAAGCCTAGCTTTCTCATAAAGTTGCCTAACTAGTTTAGCCTTCTTTTTCTCATTTAAATTAACCTTGTCTTGTATAAGTAATGGTACCAAAATCCAAAGGAGATAACGGATGCAAACCATAAACAAGATCGAAAGGAGAATAACCCATAGTACTATGAATAACGTGATTATAGGCAAACTCCACAAAAGGCAAACATTCTTCTCAGGTTCTAAAGTTCTTACCAATAATAGCACGTAACACTGTTCCAAAAATTTGATTTACTATCTCAATTTTTCCATTTGTTTTTGGATGACAAGTTGTAGCAAATACCAACTTTGTTCCAAAAATGGCTAAAAATTTTGTATTATGGTCTAACACAATACTCTTTGACACTCCATGTAGACGAATAATCTCTCTAAAAAATAAATCTGCAAGATGTGTGACATCATCTATTTGGATGCAAGCAATGAAATGTGCTATCTTTGAAAACTTGTCAACTACAACAAGCATACAATTTGGGCCTTTCTTGGACCTAGTAATCCAAGAATAAGATCCATAAAAATGTTGGTCCAAAGTTCACAAGGAATTTCTGAGGGCATATACTTACCATGGGGCAAAACCTTAGACTTAGCTTGTCTACAAGTAATACACTTGGAACAGACTCTTTGAACATCCTTTTTCATATATGGTTAAAAGAAATGCTCCTTTAAAACATCAAAAGTCATTTGAATGATGTAGTGTCCCATTAAACCAACCCTATGAGCTTCTCTCACAAGTAGTATTCTCATAGACCCTTGAGGAATACAATGCTTATTTTCTCTAAACAAATACCCCTCATGTTTATAAAACTTACCAAATGTTGTTTTCTCATATAAACATTACCAAAGTCAGTATCATTGATATACAAATTAATAATCTGCTCAAACCTTAACAATTTAATGCTTAAAGTACTAATCAATGTGTACCTACGTGACAATGCATTAGCAACAACATTTTCCTTACTTGATTTATAATGAATTACATAAGGAAAAGTTTCAATAAACTCAACCCATTTTACATGCCTCCTATTCAACTTGTCTTGCCCTTTTAAGTGTTTCAAAGACTCATGATCAGTATGAATTACAAACTCTTTAAGCCAAAGGTAACACTGCCATGTTTCTAAAGTCCTAACAAGTGCATACATTTCTTTATGATAAGTTGGATAATTCAATGTTGCCCCACATAACTTCTCACTAACGAATGCAATAGGTCATTTCTCTTTCATGAGAACTCCCCAATCCTAATGCATCACATTTAATTTCAAAGATCTTAGAAAAATTAGGCAAAGCAAGAAGTGGTGCATTACACAACTTAGACTTAAGCAAATCAAAGGCATCTTATTGTTCCTTACCCCACTTAAAACCCACACTCTTTTTAATCACCTCAATCAATGGTGCAACTATGATATTAAAATTGAAGTTCCTGACTTCTCCCTAGGATCTACTAGTTTGTGATATTGAGAGGGGCATGAATCAATATCACCACAATTTTCTATTTGCAGGTAAGTGAACAACTTCAACCTCTTGTTAAAAGCAAACTCTTTCTCAGACTCGACTAAGGTAGATCTATTGCTACCTACTAATCATAATAGTCCCCAAAGTGACCTTTTAAACACCTTGCCCAATAGACAATTTGGATGTTCTTGTTTAGGTCTTTGTTAGGTTATGAGTTGGCTGATACTTTAGCTACATTCACAACTCAATTCAAAACACAAAACGTAAAGCAAAGTAAGAACACACGAGATTTACATGGTTCCATCAACATGATGTATATCCACGGTAGTAGGGACTCTCCCTTACCGAGACTATCCACTATACTTAAAAATTCCAGTTACAATGGATGTGTTAATCCTCTCCTTTCACTATTACAATTACTAAGAAAGTACAATACAAAGAGTGTCACTTACTGTGTCTACCCTTCTTCTAGCTTGTCTTGCCTCTATTGAATTGAAAGGATGCTTCAATGCTGCTTAGAAGTTCACTACAATGCTCTCTAACCTCTCTTGAAGAAATCTGGAAATATGTTGAGTTCTTTTTTATGCTTCACCGAATTCCTTCTCTATGTTGTCTCACACAACCCCTGCTTTCACCGTCTCACGGTCTTACCCGTCTCCTTGTCTCATGGCTCGCCTCATGTTTCTGGTTTGTTGTTCCACATCTCATAGCCTGCCTTACATTTCTGGTTTGGCATTTCACATCTCATGTACGTTTCTGGTTTGCATGCCTTGCTGGTCACACACCTTACCACCATTTCTGGTTTGCACTTGTCCATTTCACACCTCCAGATAGCTTGGTTTGCTCTCCCAGTGATCTCCTCTTTCACGGTTTCTCCTCTCTTCCCTTACAGACAATGTGTTGTCATCTCTCTTACGTGAGTCACACGGTTTCCCTTGCTATCCAAGGTATCCCTTGGTGTTATCTCCTTTTGTTGTGTGTTGTCTCCTTACCGAGCTGTCTCTTAGCTATCCACCTTGCTTTGGCTGTCCACTCTTGGTTGGCTGTTCTCCTCCTTGCTGTCCACACCTATTTGGCTGTTCACCTCTTTGGTTGGCTGTGTAGGTTGGTTGGACGTCCTCTCTCTTTCAGCCGGTGGTGGTCTTGCTGTCCGGCCGTTCCTCCCTTTTTTTCTCTCTTTGGCCGGTCACACACTAGGTTTTCCTCTCATTGGATAGTTTTCCCCCTCTTTGGGTGGTTTTCCTCTTTGGCTTTGGATGTCTCATCTCTTTGGTCGGCTGATTGCTCCCTCTTTTTGTTTGCCAAATGTTTTTGCTTTAGGTTTTGTCATTTTTGCTCAATAGCCAACCTCTTCATTTGTTGTCTTCCAATGGCCATTATATACTCCTCCATGAAGCCCTAATAGGGCTTACGTGGTGGATTTATGTTCTTGCCCTTACATGATAGATTTACTTTCTCGGCCCTCCATGTGGTTTTACTTTTACTTTCTTGCCCTTCCATGTGGCTTTACTTTCTTGCACACTTAAATTGAGTTGATAATAATTACAACCTATACAAGGTTGTGGGAACAACAAAAATCCTTCATTAACCTCCTATAAAAGTTAGTTAAACCATGGAAACGCCTCACATTGCTTGTGACCATTCTTGAATATGTTCTTAATCTTCTTTTTATCAACCTCTATGCAATGAACAGACACAATATAACCCAAGAAAATGACATGATCCTTGCAAAAATCATATGTTTTCAAATTGGCATACAATTTCTCTTTTCTTAACACATCAAGCACACAATGCAAATTTTCAATACACTCTTCTAAATCCTTATTATATACTAATATGTCATCAAAATAAGCCACAACAAATTTTCCTAAGAAAGGTCTTAAAACATGATTCATTGATCTCATAACAGTGCTAGGTGCATTAGTTAAACTGAAGGGCATAACTTAAGGGACTTAGATTGTACTCATTCCAATTACTAAACTCATTAGAGCTCGGTATTGTTATTTATTGTCACTACCTCTACGTGTTAGGATTGGGTAATTTGTGTGCCTGCTGTTGAGCCCATCTTTGATGGCTAATGTTGGATTTGTTGTCAACAGCATCTCACATTTTGTCCTTGTTGATTTGATGTTATTAACGCCATTGAGATGTAGAGAAACATTGGTCAAAACTATTGATGGCAGGTCAACTCTGAATTCAATAAGTCAATGTTGACCATTGACCTTAAATTTTAGGAGTCAATATTGACTGTTGACCTTAAATTTTAGGAATCAATTCTGACTATTGATTGTAAGGCAATCCTTTGGAATCAATGCTGACCATTGATGATTGTGCAACCTTAATCTCAAGGCTTATAAATACATCCATGCATTTATCAAGACATGGGTGTGTTGTAGAAAAATTAAAAGAAATGACAAAGAGAGTGATCGACGAAGAAAGGTGCAGTGGAAAACCAAAGAAAGGTGCACCTGGTAAAGAGGTGACAGCAGCCACAAATGAAGGAGTCAACCACACTAAAAGGAGAAGAAGGTGTGCAACAGTAAACCAAAGAGAGATGTGCAAGGGTAACCAGTCAACCATACCAAGGGAGAAGGTTTGTAGTGGCAAACCAAGGAGAGTTATGTAGTGATAACCAGTAAACTAAACCAAAGGAGAGGTGTGTAGTAGCAACTAGGGAGAAGGTGTGCAGCAGCAACCATTCAACCACACTAAGGGAGGAGATGTGCAATAGTAACCAATCAACCACACCAAGGGAGAAAGTGTTCAGCGGCAAACTAAGGAGTGGTGTGCAGCGGCAACCAATCAACCAACCAAGGGAGAAGGTATGCACCAGCAACCAAGGAAACCTTAGGCATAAGGTGTAGTGGCAACCAAAGAAACCAAAGGAAGAAGGTGAAATAGCAACCAAAGGGAGAAGGTGCAGTAGCAACCAATCAAAGAAGGTGCAGTGGCAATTAATCAAAGAAGAAGGAGGTAGCAGCCACCAAAAGAGAGGTAGTCGCACCAATGAAGAAGGAGCAACAACAGCAAAAGAATAAGGAGACAACAGCAACATCTAGGAGTGAGTAGCAGCAAAGCAAACCAGTAGTAGTACCAGAGGAAGAAGAAGAATGAAGTGATGAAGGAAACTATCAATTGCAGCAAGGAGAAGCCAACAATTGTAGCAAGGAGAAGGCAATAATTGTAGCAAAGAGGAAGGCTGCAATTGTAGCAAAGAGAAGGCAGTAACTGCAGTAAGGAGACCAGCAACTGGAGCAAGGAAAAGGCGGCAATAGAGGAAGGAAAAGATCCTCATTTTGCAATAGCAGCCTTGCACATTGAGTGATCCTTCTTAAAAAAGTTTTAGTCATAAACCGTTTTATAAACTTCTTGAAAAAGAGTGGGAGACCCTTAGAGTGATTGGGAGATCAATTCTTTGATCAAGAGGTCATTGTAAGTGGTTAAGGAGTGGTGATCCTTCCACAATATTACTTGTATCCCTTGATAACAATAGTGGATTGTGTGTTTAAGAGTAATCCTATCACATCGTAAACATAGCATACACATTGTGGGTGAACCACATAAAATTTTATGAGTGGTCTCTAGTGATCATGCTTGCTTGATATCTATACGTCCATTCTCACATAAAGAAGCAAGAAAAAATTGGATCATCAACTTTAACAGGTCATAGAGCTTTAATCCAAACAGATTTGTAAAATGTAAGCATCTTATACTGATTCACCCCTTCCTCCTCTCAGAGTGAGACCTAAGAAGGTCCTCATCAAGTGGTATTAGAGCATGGTTCCTCTATTGATCCATTCTGTCTACTTTGATCTGAAATTGTTTGTTGTTGTTATGAGTCTTTACATCTACTATTGGTTAATATCTTGGATAGCATGAACAATGCGAGCAACAAGGGCATTCCCACTTCTGATGAACAAAATTATTAGTTATGGAAGAATAGAATGCTTCCATATTCGATGTCACTTGGTCTGAATGTGTTTAAACTTTTATCAATGGCTTCAACCCTGTTGTTGAAGGTGTTGCTATGACACATACTGATAAGAAGAATTTATAGTATGATGAAAAGGCTAGAAATGCCTTATATGCCTTCTTATCAAATAAAAAATTCATTAAAGTGATGAGGTGCAACACAATAAAACAAATTTGGGACAAATTAAAAGAATATTTATGAAGTAGACAAGGTTGTGAAAGAAGCCAAGCTACAAATCTAAAAGAGCAGATTTGAAGACATAAAGATGTAGAATGATGAATCTATAGATGCCTTCTTTACGAGAGTAAATGAAATTGTGTGCTTTATTAGAGGCTATGGATCAACAATGCTATTGTGGTAAGAAAGATACTCAGAACCTTACTGAAAGTTTTTAATGCCAAAGTTTCCTCTATAGAAGATAGAGATTTAGATAGGCCGCCCTTAGATGATTTACATAGCATATTGGTGGCTTATGAAATAAGAATAGCCCCAATGAAGAAAAAAAAGAAGTCTAAGGAAGAGAAGGAATTGACCTTCAAAGCAATAAAGAAATTAAATATTAAAAACTAAGAAGAAGAATCCAATAGTAGCTCTAAAGAAGAAAATGGTGATACTAAACTTGATAAAGTCATGACATATATCACCAAAAATATAAGGAAAGGAAAAGGGAAGCATAAGGGAAAATTATCCTTGAAGTGCTTTAGTTATGGAGCAATTGGGCACTTTGTCATGGATTACCCAAAGAGAAAAGAAGTTGATAATGATGGTGATCCCAATGATGATGCTGTAGAGAATGTGCTAGTTGCTTAAGTAGATGTACAAGACTTTTCAAGTGATGAGGAATCAATTGAAGAGGAAGAGAATGAGTTGGTGCAACAACTTGAGAATGAATTGAGAACTTGTTTACACAAAAACAGCAAGCTTGAAAAATAGGTAAAGCATCTCAAAAAGCTATATGAAGATTTTGCTATTGATGAATCTAATCTCTAAGTGAAAGAAAAGGGGTTTGAAGCAAGAGAAAATGATTATTTAAAGAGAATTGAGGAGCTGAATGTATTTAGGGTAGAGCAAGGCAAGATACATGAAGATCTTGGTGCTAAGGTGTTTGCACAAGAGCAAGAGGTGCTAATTTTGCAAGCCAAGCCCCATAAGGCTATGTCCAAACTAAAGAAGTATAAAGAAAGCTTTATGTAGGCTTCGAAAATGAGAGAAGAGTTGTCTTCAGCAAATGCCATCAAGGAGGATGCTACCAAAAAATTGGATGAATGTCTAAGGAAACAAAGACCTCATTCTATTGGGAAGAAAGGACTTGGCTATATTGAAAAGTCAAATGAGAGGGTAAGAAAGAAGAAGAAAAATGTGTTTGTGCCTGAAAGCAAACACAATGATCTTGTGGAGAAGAGAACCTAACCCAACTAAAATGGGTTAGGAAAGATATGTTAAAAACTCCCATCCAAAGGAGAAAGTTTGTCAAAGAAGAAACGAAGGCTGCCAAAATAGTTGCTGAAGATAGGAGACTTGAGCTTGGTGAAAGAAGAAAATTCAAATTTGAAGGATTTTACTGGAGTTGTGGTAAGTATGGGCATAAGGCTAGTATGTGCTGGAGTAAAGGCCCATAATAAAGAGGAATGTAAGGCAAGAGTTTAGGGGGAGACTATCAAGAAAGGAGGCAACCTCAAATGAAAAGAAGTCATATTCCACTGAGAAACAAATTTGATATGTTGGGAGAAATCTGTGGAAGATGTGAAAAGGCTAGACATACTATTGAGAATTGCTTGACATTGCTACCCGATCAACGAGTGCAAAGGAGAATGCCTACACATGCTCCTACATTCA
Organism: Ceriops decandra; assembly: GCA_020615895.1. NCBI lineage: Eukaryota > Viridiplantae > Streptophyta > Magnoliopsida > Malpighiales > Rhizophoraceae > Ceriops > Ceriops decandra. The sequence goes on along the minus strand of JAHLGO010018761.1, from coordinate 21,146 downwards.
GCCAAAAAAGAAGAAGAGGAAGAGAAATGGATATGGTTGTGGAAGTAGCCTAAGAAGGAAAAGCCATGGATCCTAGAGAGTGGCTGGTCTTCACACATGATAGGAGACTCTAAGGTGTTAAAGAAAGTAGTAAAAAGTATGATAAAGGGATAGTCAATTTTGGTAATGATGGTGCCTTAAAGATTAAAGGTGTTGGTGCTGTTGAAATTGGTGCAAAAAAACTGAAATTAAAGGAAGTACTTTATGTTGAAAGGCTAAAACATAATTTTATCAATGTCAGCCAACTTTGTGATGATGGACATGAAGTTACTTTCAACAAGAGTGGCTGATAAAGAGATTAAGTGATGATCCTATTCTTATTAAGGGAGAAAGAATAATTGGAAATTTATACCAAGTTTTTAGAAGCAAAAACATATGCTACATAAGTACCAAAGATGAGAATTTGTTGTGGTATAGGAGATTGGGACATCTTGGACAAAAAAGGCTAAACAAGTTGTCCAAAAATAAAGCTATGAAAGATGTACCCAAGATGAGAAGAGAAAGAAATTACATTTGCAGCATATGTCAGAAAGGGAAAATGGTGAATATTTCCCACAAAAATGTGGAGATTCAAATAAAGAAGCCATTAAAGCTCATTCATTTGGACCCTTGTGGGCCTATGAGACAAAAATTAACAAAGGATGATAGCTACTTTATTTCTTTCATTGATGATTTTACAAGAATGACTTGTATTATGTTCTTGAAACATAAGTTAGATGCTCTTAATAATTTCAAGAGCTATAGAAGGCTAGCTAAAGATCAGTTAGGGGGAAAAATTAAAAGGCTTAAGACAGACAATGGGAAAGAATATACATGTAGTGAATTTGAAAATTATTTGAAGAATCATAGAGTGAAACATGAATATGCTAGTCCTTACATACCTCAACAAAATGGTATGGTTGAAAGGAAGAATAGAAACCTAGTGGAAATGGCAAGAACCATGTTGGCTGAGCATGGTACTTTATGTGGCTATTAGAGAGAGGCTATCACTACTGCAACTCAAATTCAAAGCAAATACTTGATGAGACCACATATAAAAAAGACACCCTATGAACTGTGGAATATAAAGAAGTCAAATGTAAAACATTTGAAAATGTTTTAAAGTCCATGCCTCATTAAAATCAAAGGCAAGAATCTCGATAATTTGATGAGAAGGCTGATGAAGGCTTTAGATGTTACAACAAAAGGTTGTAAAAAATTATGGACAACTTTGATGTTAAAGTAATTGAAGATGCCATGTGTAATAACAAAAAAGAATTTAAAAATGATGAATTAGAGGCTATTTAGCATAAGGAAGACATTGATTCTCAAATTACAAGTGATGAAGAAAAAGAATCAAGGCATTCCCAAACTCTTAGAAGAGTCAAAGATGAAGTTGAGGCTTTAAACATTATTAGCAATAAAAAAGACTCTGTGTAAACTAGGAGAAGACTGAAAGTTGGTGAACAAACCTCATTAATCTCCAAGGTTGAGCCAAAGTTAGTGGAAGAAGTATTAAAGCACAAGGAGTATGTGTGTGTTATGAATGAAGAGCTTGATCAAATTGAAAAGAGCAACATTTGGTGCTTAGTATGTAGACCTAAAAAGAAAAACATTATTAGAACAAATAGGTGTTCAGAAATAAGCTCAATGAAAATGGTGAGGTGGTAAGAAACAAGGCAAGACTTGTTTGCAAAAGCTACTCACAAGTAGAAGGTATTGACTTTAAAGAGACCTTTGCTCTTGTTGCTAGACTTGAAGCAATTAGAATATTTATAGCTATTGTTACTCAAAGAAATTACAAAGTTTATCAGATGGATATGAAGTCTACATTTCTAAATGGAGAGCTTAAAGTAGAGGTATTTATTGAACAACCTGATGGTTTTATATTTGATCATTATGAGTGTATGCAAATTGAACAAGGCTTTTTATGGCTTAAAGCAAGCTCCGCAAGCATTGTATTCCAAGTTAGATACATGTCTCAAAGATATGAAGTTCACAAAAGGGAATGTGGATAACAACTTGTACATAAAGGAAGATAAACAGGGCTGGTTAATTGTGATGGTTTATGTTCATGACATAATTTTTGCTGTTGAAAAGGAAGCCCTTTGCATTGCTTTTACTGATAAGATGAAAAAGAAGTTTGAAATGTCTATGCTAGGTGAAATGAATTCTTCTCAGGGTTACAGGTTTTGCATAGCAAGGTTAGAATTTTTCACTCTCAAGAAAAGTATGCTTACGAGCTATTAAAAAGGTTTGGGATGGAGAACTCTAAAGAAGTAAGGACTCTGATCACTGTTGGAATAAAGTTAAGCAAAGATAAAAAGGCAAAATGGTTGATTAGAAGGAATATAGAAAGTTGATTAGAAGTTTACTGTATTTGACAGCATCAAGGCCTGATCTTGTTTTTGCTCTAACACTTTGTGCTAGGCTTCAAAGTGACAGTAAGGAATCTCACGTCATGGCTGCTAAGATAATTCTAAGATATGAGTAGGGTACAATAAATTATGGGTTGCTTTATGATAGAAGTGGATAGCTTAATTTATATGGGTATATAAATGCTGATTGGGTTGGAAATTGTGATAATAGAAGGTCAATGTTAGGTGATGCATTTTATTTAGGTAGTAGATGTGTTTCATGGCATGTTAAGAAGAAAAATTCAATGACTCTAACTATTATAGAGGCTGAATATATGGCTGTTACTCAGACTTGCACTTAATTGCTATGGATGAAACAATAGCTTGAAGATTTGAAGGTGAATGTGCAGCTACCATTACTAATTGGTTATGATAACCAAAGTGCCATTAGTTTTTCAAAGAATCCTATCCAACACTTCAAATTTAAACATATTGAAATCAAGTACCACTTCATTAAAGAAAAAGTGGAGAAAAATAAAGTAAAGTTGAAGTATGTGCTTACTATGGAGAAACTTGTAGATATATTCACAAAACCTTTGTCAAGAGAGATGTTTCAAAAGTTAAGGCTGACCTTATGTGTTTAGCCATCCCCTAGAGGCTAAAGTATGTCTCTAACCCCTCTCCCTTTCTCTCTTCTATTATTCTTTGGATTTGTTGTTAAACGGGGAGATATTTTACATAAATCCAAAGAATGTATATACTAATTAAAAAGAAAAGTAGCTTGATAAATAAAGGGGGAGAAATTGTCAAGGGGGAGGAAAAAAAAAGGGGAGTTAAAGGTTGTTCCCAATTGGAATCATACCCACATATAAAAAGGGAGATGCATGTTTCAGAGGGAATTGTGAATGTCAAAAGCTGCTACTTGTGCTTAATTGTTGATTTTTGGATTTAATGTATTTCTAACAAATCCAAAGGGAAAGATTGTTGAGCCCATCTTTGATGGCTAATGTTAGATTTCTTATCAATAGCATCTCACATATTTGTCCTTATTGATTTGATGTTATGAATGTCGTTAAGATCTAGAGAGATCGTTGGTCAAAACTGTTAATGGCACGTCAACCCTAAAGTTAATGAGTTAATGTTGACCATTGACTTTAAAGTTTAAGAGTCAATGTTGACTATTAACTCTGAATTTTAAGAATCAATTTTGACCATTGATTGTAAGATAACCCTTGGGAATCAATGCTAACCATTGATGATTATGTAACCTTAATTTAAAGGCTTATAAATACATGCATGGATTTATCAAGACGTGAGTGTGTTGCAAAAAGATTAAAAGAGAACGGCAAAGAGTGTGACCAGCAAAGAAAGGTCCAGTGGCAAACCAAAGAGAGGTGCAACTAGTAAAGAGGTGGCAATAGCCACCAAAGAAGGAGTCAGCCACACTAAAGGGAGAAGGAGGTGCAACAACCACCAAAGAAGGTGTGCAGCAACAAACCAAAGAGAGGTATGCAACAGTAACCAATCAACCACACCAAGGGGGAAGGTGTGTAGCAGTAAACCAAGGAGAGGTGTGCAATTGCAACCAATCAACCAAAGCAAAGTAAATGTGTCTAGTGGAAACTAGTCAAACACACAAAGGGAGAAAGTGTGCAACGACAAACCAAGGAGAGGTGAGCAGCGACAACCAATTAGCCACACTAAGGGAGAAGGTGTGCAATAACAAATCAAGGAGAGGTGTAAAGTGGCAACTAGTCAACCACACCAAAGGAGAAGTTGTGTAGTGGCAAACCAAGGAAAGGTGTGTAGAGGTAACCAGTTAACCACACCAAGGGAAGAGGTGTGTAGTGGCTAACTAAGGAGAGGTGTGCAGTGGTAACTAATCAACGACACCAAGGGAGAAGGTGTACAGTGGCAAACTAAGGAGAGGTGTGTAGTGACAACCAATCAACCACACCAAGGGAGAAGGTATGCAGTGACAAACCAAGGGAGAAGGTGTGCAATGACAACCCGTTAACCAAACCAAGGGTGAAGTGCATTGGCAAACCAAGGAGAGGTGTGCAGTGGTAACCAATCAACCAAACCAAGGGAGAAGGTGTGTAGCAGCAACCAATCAACCAAACTAAGAGAGAAGGATCACTCTAATGAGTACCTTCTTAGATCTCACACTAAGAGGGGGAAGAGTGAATTAGTGTGAGGCTCACTTTTTACAAATCCTTCCAAATTAACCTTTATGACTTATTAGAGTCAATGATCCAATGTTTTATCTTTTTTCTTTATATAAGAGTGGCCATATGGATATCAATCAAATGTAAGCACCAGAGAACACACAGAGATTTTTACGTGGTTCACCCACAATGTGTGTGCTACATTCATGGTGTGATAGGACGACTCCTAAATCACACAATCTACTCTTGTTATTAAGAGATACAATTCTAATGTGGAAAGATCACTCCTTAACTACTCACAATGATCTCTCAAATTTTGAGTCGATCTCCCAATCACTCAAAAGTTTGATCTCTTGATCACTAGATGAGATGATCTCTTGATCACTCAACAAACTGATCTCCTGTCACTCTAAAGGTATTCCACACTTTTTCAACAAGTTAATCAAGAGTTTAGTAACTAACACATTCCTGAGAAGGATCATTCAATTTGAATAGGCTGCTAATGCAGAAAATAGATCTTCTCCTTCCTTACTACTGATCTTTGCTCAAGCTTTACCAGTCTCTTCTCTATAAGTTATCTCCACTGTTGTTTATCTCTATTGTAGGTTCTCTCCCCTTGTTACCAATGTTGCCTCACTTATTGCCTCAGTAAATTCTCTCCTCTGCTACAGTGCTACCTCCTTTGGCCTTAACAGGCTCTCTTTCTCAGTTGTCAGTGTTGTCTCACCTACTCCCTTAGTAGGTTTCTTCCTCTACTATTGGTGCTACCTCACTTGCTACCTTGGCATATTGCCTTACTTGCTGCCTTGGTAGGTTTTCTTCCCCTTCCTGCCCTGCTGTCTAGGCATGTTTTCTCCTCTACTGTTGTAAGCTATTAGACTTGTTGTTGGGAATCATTTTCTTCTCTACTGTTGCAAGCTACTGAATTTGTTGTTAGGGTAAATTTTCTCTTCTTGCTGTTGGTTGTGTTTCCTGCCCTATTGTCAAGACACGTTGTTGGTTGTGCCTGCAAGCTGTAATTTTTGGTGTGTTTATTTGTATTGTTGCCTACACTTGTTGGGATTCTTGCCTGCAGTTATTGTTGCTACAATTTACAATTGCCAACTGTCTACTTGCACTTGCTAGTGCTGTGGGATATGCTACTGGTGTTATAAGTTGCCGGTGTTGTGGGCTACTACTAGTGTTGTGGGCTATTGCTGGTGTTGTGGCCTACTACTAGTGTTGCTAATTATAGGTGGTGTTATGCAAGATGTGTTATTGGTGTTGCCTATTGCATGTTACTAGTTTCTTTACTGCAATTGCAGGATTCCTTGGGTAGCAGCTACAACTCCTTCTCCCTTTGGTTAGTTCGGATGTTGCCTTCTTCTTTCTTTTTGTGTGGTTGTTACACACCTTTTTTTCTATTCTAGTGTAGCTGCTACACACCCTCTCCTTTAGTTTGGTGTGGCTATTGCTCACCTCCTCCTCTGGTTATGGTTGCCTCTCTCTTTACCGCTCAACCACTTATTACTATTCTCTCTCAAGATTCTACATCCCACACATCAGTCTTGCAAGATGCATAAAGGTATTTATAGAGCCTCAAGATTAGGGTTATACACTCATCAATGGTCAGCATTGATTCCCAAGGGTTGCCTTACAATCAACGGCCAGATATGATTCCTAAAATTTAGGATTAATAGTTAATATTGATTTCCTAAAATTTGGGGTCAATGGTCATCCTTAATCCCTAAAATTTAGGGATGATGGTCAACATTGACTTATCGACTATAAGATTGACATGCCATCAATGGTTTCACCCAATGACTTTTATATATCTTAACGATATTCAAGACATCAAATTAACACGAACAACCATGTGAGATGCTGTTGACAACAAATCTAACATCAGTCATCAAAGATGAGCTTAATAATCTCCCCCTTTGGATTTGTTGGCAACACATTAAATCCAACAATCAAATCAATAATGCACAAATAGCAACCTTTGACATTTATAGCTCCCCTTGAAACATACATCTCCCTTTTTGTATGTACTTGTACCTTTAACTCCCCATTCTTATAACACTAACACCTTTAATCTTTAAGGCACCATCATTGCCAAATCAAACTAACCCTCTATCATATTTTGCTACTGCTTTCAACATTTGGGAGTCTCCTATCATGTGTAAAGAGCAACCACTATTGAGGATCCATGACTTTTCTTTCTTGGAAACGTTTATGGCTACTTGCACAACCATAATCATTTCTTTTCCTTTTCTTTTTCTTTGGCCAAATTTAGGAGTGTGTGTAGGTATTCTCCTTTTCACTCCTTGATCGGGCAATAATGTGCACTAGCTGCTAATGTAGAAATAGATCTTCTCCTTCCTTATTGTTGGTTTTTGCTTAAGCTTTGTAGGTCTCTTCTCTATGGTTTATCTCCTTTTTACGTTATCTCTACTGCAACTTCTCTCCCTTTGCTGTCAATGTTACCCTCACTTGCTACCTCAACAGGTTCTCTCTTCTACTACCGGTGCTGCCTCCCCTGCTCCCTTAGTAGGTTCTCTCCTTCAGTTGTTAATGCTCCCTCCTTTAGCCTTAACAAACTCTTTTCCTTTGCTGCCGGTGTTGTCTTACCAACTGCCTTGGCATGTTTCTTCCTCTATTGCCAATACTACCTCACCGACTACCTTGGCGAGTTTCTTCCTCTACTTCCTATGCTACCTCACCTACTGCCTTGGCAGGTTGTCTCCCTTACTACCTTGGTAGGTTCTTTTCCTGTACTGTCAATGTTGCCTGCCTTACTATTGGTGCTGCCCCTCCTACTACCTTGGCAAGCTCTCTTCCTTTACTAGTGCTGCATGTCTTGTTACAGGTGCAAGTCTTCTACTCTTGCTACTGGTGCTACCTACCTTACTATATGGGCAAGTCTTCTACTTTTGTTGCTAGTAATGCCTTCCTTACTGCCGATTTCATAAGCTATTGGTTGTGATTCACCTACTGCCAATTCTGCAAGTTGCTAGTTGTGATTCACTTACTGTAAGTTGCTATACTGGTTGTGCTTGCTACTATAATTGCTGGTTGTACTTGCTATTGCAATTGTTGGTTGTGCCTGTTACTACAATTTCTAGTTGTGCTTGTTGTTGCAATTGCTGGTTGTGTTGTAATATGCTTTCTCCCTTTTTGGTGGCTACTGCACCTTCTCCTTTGGGTAGTTGCTGCACCTTCTCTTTTGGATGGTTGCTGTATGTCCTTTGGATGGCTGATGCACCTTTTCCTTTATTGGTTTACTGATTACTACACCTGTCCTCGATCGATTTGCAAACTACTACACCTTTCCTTGATTAGTTATTGTAACTTCTTCCTTGGGTGGTTAATTGGTTACTGCACCTTCTCCTCTGGTTTGGTGTGACTACTGCACATCTCCTCTGGTTTGGTGTGGCTGCTACATGTCTCCTTTGGTTTGGTGTGGCTACCGCATGCCTTCTTCTTCTCCCTTTGGTTTGGTCAGTTGTTGCCTTCTTCTCCCTTTGGTAGGGCTACCAATTGCCGTAACTCCTCCTTCAATTCGTATGGCTGCCTTGTTCTTTGGTGGCTACTGTCACCTCCTGGCTGACTGCACCTCTCCTTGGTGCTGCACTCTTGGTTAATTATTGTTACACCTTCCTTGGCCAATCACTCTCTTTTTGGTGGCTACCTCTTTCATTATTGGTCTCTCTTTTGTAGCACACACACATCTTGAAAGATGCATGAATGTATTTATAGGCTTTGAGATTTAGGGTTCATAATCATTAACAGTCAATATTGATTCCCAATGGTTGACCTCCAATTAATGGTCATATTGGATTCCTAAAATTTAAGGTCAATAGTCAATAGTCAACAGTTAACTTTGACCCCTAAAATTTAAAGTCAACGGTCAACAATGACTCATTGACCTCAGAGTTGACCTACCATAAATAGTATTGACCAACGACTTCTCTACATCTCAACAACATTCAAAACATCAAATCAACATGAATAACTATGTGAGATGCTGTTCACAACAAATCCAACATTAATCATCAAAGATGGGCTTAACAATCTCTCCCTTTGGATTTGTTGGCAACACAATAAATCTACAAATCAATAATTAAGTATAAGCACAGCTCCCCCTAAAACATACATCTCCCTTATTGATGTACTTGTACCTTAAACTCCCTTTTGACAATTTTTACCCCTTTATTCATCTAGTTATTCCCCTTTTGATCAATATATACTCTCTTTGGATTTATGTAAAAGCTCTCCCCTATGATAACAAATCCAAAGAATGATAAAAGAGGGAAGGGGAGAGGGGTTAGACACATACCTCAACTTCTAGAACATCTCTCTTGACAAAGGTTTGGTGAATATATCAGCAACTTGCTCTATGGTAGGCATATACTTCAACTTTACTTTATTTTTCTCCACTTTTTCTTTAATGAAGTGGTACTTGATTTCAATATGTTTAGTTTTGGAGTGTTGGACAAGATTCTTTGACAAATTGATGGCACTTTGGTTGTCACAACCAATCAACAATGGTAACTGCATATTCACCTTCATATCTTCAAGCTGTTGTTTTATCCATAGCAGTTGAGTATAAGCCTGAGTATAAGCATAAATTTAAGGCTTTGGAGTCCTACACAATAGAAGAACTTGAAAAAGTTAAAGAGGATGTCCAAGAGTGTCTTTCCAATAATGAAGGATATTACAGGAGTGAGCAAGCCTTCATAACGACAATCATGCAAACTGTCAAAAGCTTGCAAACTTAAGTGACCGTTTTAGAAAACATTCTGAAGAAGATGCACCAAGATATAGCCATGTGCAAGAGAGTCATGGCTAATGATGGCGGCTCAAGGTGAGCTCCTAGGGTAGAGGCTCCCAAGCCCAAGGAATTCTTAGGCAAGAAGGATGCCCAAGAGGTGGAGAATTTCCTTTGGCAAATGGAAAGATACTTTAAGTGTATAAGATGGTAGATTAGCAAGACAAAGTGAACAAGCGACCCTTTACCTTGCGGATATAGCAACTTTGTGGTGGCGAAGGAAGCATATAGATATGCAAAAAGGCCTTTCCACCATAGAGACATGGAAAGACTTTAAAATGGAACTCAAGAGGTAGTTCTTCCCTAAGAACATGGTATATAAGGCATGCAAGCAATTGAAGGAGCATGCAAGCAAAAGGCAATTATTCTCTTTAACGCCCCATAGCGTGGATGTGGATTCATCAACTAGAAGCCTAGGAGCCCTAAAGCTAGCCAAGTTGTGGAAGGAGTAAGCCGACATAGCCTGTTCCTACCTTGACAAGGCAGCTAAAAAGATGAAGAAATTGGTAGACAAAAGGAGACGACAAGGCGAGTTTGTTGTTAGAGATAAGGTAATTGTCAAAATCTTGCCCCAACAATTCAAAGCTTTTTGTTCTATCCATAAGGGTCTAATAAGAAGGTATAAGGGACCTTACTCAATCGTTGGGAAGGTTAGTAAGGTCTCTTACAAACTGGATCTACCCAAAAACTTGAAAATCCACCCAGTCTTCCACGTGAGTATGCTCAAACCATTCAAGGAAGATCCAAGATGTGGAGTTTCCAATAAAGCTCCCCTAATTGTGGTAAAGTCCTATGACAAAGAGGTCAGAGAAGTGCTTGGCAAATGGATTGTTTGAAAACGTGGTACACCACCAAGCACTCAATACTTGATCAAATGGAAGGAATTGGCCGAGAGTGAAGCAACTTGGGAAAGAAAAAAAGATATGTGGCAATCTCAACAACTTCAAGAATATGAGGACTTGACAAGGGCATCGAAGAATTAGGTGGGGGAGAGTGAAACACCCTGGAAGGTTTTATAGGAGCCTAGTAAAATCTTGAAGGATGAAGAGGTTACTAGGACCCTAGAACATTCCACCTTATTCTAGAACTCTCTTGATTATGTAGACTTCAAGAGATCATTGTAGAATTCTCTAGAATCTTGATTATAACTATTAGATTAGATGAATCCTAGCCATCTATTTAGGAGGTAGAGTTGTATATAAAAGGGATTAACCCCAAGGGTGGAAGGCATCCAATATACTTGTACTCTTTCTTAAATATAATATAATGTTTCCTTTCTTCCATCATTCTTTCTTGTGTTTTTTGTGGTGCTCTACTCTCTCTTCACTATCCAAGGGGGAAGGCTGACTTAGCTTCTATGAAAGGCATAGGGAAAGCTAAGTGCTACACGATTGTGAGCAAAAACTAGTACGTCTGTGACACAAGGCTCTAATACCAACTGATAAAGAACCTACTAGGCGACCTACCCTAGGAACTCTTGAATCAATCTATTATTCACACCCCAGAAAGCTAGGAAACAAGTTGGGTTGATCAGATTAGAACCCTAAGGAAACTAAGTCCTAAAAGCTCCAATCTTAAGTCAAGATAATGTATTCTTCATAGAACACAAGAAAGTTAAGTAAAGCTTACTTAAAAAAAAAATACCTTAATCTTGTTCACCATCAGTTAGATTCTTTGTGATGTGTACTTAACTATGCCTTTACCAATTTGAATCCATTGAACTCTATTAAACAAAGAAGTAATTGATCTTGATTAGGTTTTCTTTTAGGGAATGGATGAAAAAACAAAAAGAAACGAAAAAATTTTGGAAATCAATGACTTACTCCCTTTAAGGTTTCTAGCAATTTTGATGCACATCCATTTAGAGAAAAGTTGAGTTGCACTGAGGTGTAGGCAGATTGATTTTTATTACAAATGTTTATATGAATGTTTTTATGATTATTTAATGTATAGGAGATGTACCCTATGATCAACAACCTATGCACTTTCTAGTTGAGCTAGTCAATAAAGGTACACAAAAATCACAAATCAAGTACAATAAAAATAGCATTAAAGCCAAAAGAGAATAGTAGTTACTTGACCTCCATATAGCAATAAAAAGATCAAGTCAATGTTTACATGGCATCAAAGCAATAATTTTACTATAGAAATTCTAAATGACAATCTAATCAGATTTACCATAGAAAGATATGAAATTTAATGAAATTCTTGAAGTCCTAATCAAGATTTGATTTCATTATGGCTTGTTGACCAAACGGATTTTGCGCAACATATTTGAAAATTTTTTGGCCTAAACTAATCCTAAGGTTATTATAATACATAATCAGCTAGTCTTAACCATGCCTAAGAATGTTGATCAAGTGCCTTTTTACTAGGATTACCAAGTAATTCCTCACAATTCTCTCTTAACCATGTCAATTTTACATTATTACCTGACCCATGGCACACTTCTTTTCCTAGGCACTTGAGACATGTTTTTAAACCTATGACCTCACCACTTGTCAATAATCTTTCATCCATTAGATGTCCCATTATATACAATACATCAATCACTTTTTTTAATCCAAGTAAGAAGAAATAATCCAGAACATCATATCTATTATCCAAAAATTTTAGTAATTCATTATCTTGGTTCACTACTTTTAAATCAATTAGATGTTGAAAAGTTATTTTTTCTATTCTTTTAAAAATTTTTAGAAGTGGTTTTTGTTTGCTAAATGTAGCTATATGTATCAATGAATTATGCTACATTTGCTAAACAATATGAAAGTGTGTTTTAATCCTTTTAAATATCAACATGTGGTCTCTATTGGCTAAACATAACTATAAGGGTAGAAGAAGAATTAGCTAACATCGTGGAAACACCCATAGAAGTGTGGCCAACAAAGATTATAGAAAGATTGTGTTGGATCATAATGCAAATTTGTCTAACTACAATTAACTGTCTTCATTCTTATGATTCAAATCAAATTTTACAAGTCTATTCAAAAGGTTAGAACAAACAATAGTACTAAAATTCTAAAATACATATAATAGCTAACACTTAAATCAAATGAATGCTTTTTATACAAAAAATTACAATGTAAAAAAAAAATGAATGGGATATTTCACTAAGAATATTAAACTAATAAATTAATAAGGGATTACTAGTCTATTTTTCTTTGAAGGTTTAACCATTTTGGATTTGTCTTTTGCAAAGGCAAACAAAAGTAATAAGCAAACTAATACAAGATGAAAAGATAAAACAGAAAAGGGAAATAATTTGGAAATACCTAAAATTGTGAGGTCTTGATAACTATTTGTAATCTAGAAATATAAAGATGGTGAGTAGAGAACTAGAGGTGTTGACGGTGTCATATGATTTACTTAATTTATGTGATTTAATATTTATCTTTCATCATTTTCAAATTATTAGGTATGATTATTTCTTTATTAGTAGGCTATCATGTTAGACTCTTTACACTATACATTTATAATGCCTAATAGGTTGCTTTAAGTGAGCATTAAAACATTTCAAGAGATTTAAGCTTACTAAAGGTTGATCGCCTCAAAAAAATTAATCTTTTATTTTTCTATTTTCATAGTTCTCTTATTTTCTATTCTAACTTCTTATCAAGGTGATTTTGCTATCATTATGGGTAAGTGAAAAGAGCAAATAAAGACTATATGGAAAGAATATAAAAAACTAGAACTTTTGTAAAAAAAAGTGAGAGCGTAAGAGAGTGGAAGGTAAACATGGAGACATTAAAGTGTTGAAGAGGTTCACACCACTTTTAATTTTAAATTTCAAAGGATTTTTTAGTATTAAAAGAAGATGAAGTGATTCTCCATAAAGAATTTGAAATTGTGAAGTCTCAACAACTATTTGTAATTCAAAAATAAAAAGATGGCAAATGGTGAAATAGTGGTGGTGATGGTGATTCAACTATCCTAATAAGTGAGCGAGAAATGAAAATAAAGATACATGGTTGGAATATAAGAAATTAGAAACTTTTTTAGCTAGAGTACAAGAATGAAAGAGAGGGGTAATTAATGTGAAATAGTGGTGGTGACAACGGTTCAATTGTGCTAATAGGTGAGTAAGAAGTACAAATAAGGCTTATATGGAAGGAATGTAAGAAATTAAAAATTTTAGCAACAAGAGTGAGAGTATGAGAGGGTAGATAATGTGAAATGATAGTAGTGATGGCAATTCAACTGTCCTAATGGTTTTATCATAATTTTTTAAATAAATATCTATGCTTAAGTCAGACTATAATTATAAATTTATTAGCATTCATTGTAAAAATTAATACTTTTGTAACAATGTTTATCATTTAGATAAATTTCTATGCAATAAGTCATAAAATTAGTACATAGCATATTATTTATGCATATTTGTTTGACTCCATTTTACACTTTTACAAATGTAATATTTACCTATTCTAAATTCATATTTACTTGATTTATTCTAGTTGATGCATTTATTTCGATAGCCCATTCGATGCTTGGCTTGACAATATGATGATAAGGCACCACTTGCAATAGTGATAAAACCTGATTTTGTGTTATTATAATAGGGTTTTGGGTTCCTCAAACATGAAACTATGTTCTAAAAAATATAAAAGAATATATTTGAAATATAGCATTCTTGGTTGTATTGTAATAATTCATTAAATAGACATATAAACCTAAGTGAGACTCTGATTACAAATTTATGATCATTTATTTTAAAAATTAAAACTAATACAACAATATTTATTACTTAGTTATATTTGTATGCAATAAGTCATAAAATTAACATATATCATATTATTTTAGTACTTTGGTTTGACTCAATTTTGCACCGACTTTTATAAGAGGAATATTAATCTATCCCGAATTTATGTTTACCTTATTCATTTTGGTTGATATACTTATTTTCCTAACCCATACAATGGTTGCTTTCATGGTAAGATATTGCAGCATTATTTCCTAAAGATTGAAAGAACCTAACATAAGGCGATTCAAACAAGGTACTTAGTTTTTATAACATGAACCATACAATGTAAGACAATACATTTGAAATATTATGTACATTGTCGTGTTGTAACAATTTTTTAAATACACATCTAAACTTAAGCTAGGCATTAAGTACAAATTTATAATATTTATTTTAAAAATTAATATTCTCATAATATTATATATTACAGAGTTATATTTGTATATAGTAAAGTATAAAACTATATATATATATATATATCACATTATTCAAGCACTTTGGTTTGACTCAAATTTTCTAATAGAGATCAAGGTGTTGGTTAAATGAACAAAGCTTCCATGAAAGGAGAATAAGGAGTTGATTAAGCACAACAAAGTGAGTATTCTCAAGATCATTTGCAAGGAATCAATGGTCCAATGACTAGGGCAAAGATAAATATAATAAAAGAGGCTTTATAAGGCTTAATCGTAAAGATGCATGATAAAGAGGTTGCTCTAAAAGATTCTAAGGCTGTTTTAGAGGTTTCTAATGCTACATCAAAGATAATCATTTATCTTATGTCCAAGATGATGGACAAGGCTTAGAATGTGAAGAACAAAGTTTGGAACCTATGATATAAGTCCACGTTGCATGAGCAACCTAAGGTACGACTAAATCAGCATGCTATGTTATATTAAAGGGCCTATTTTTTTTGTTTTAGATAGCTAGATATTACGTTAGGGCTAATATAAATGAAAAAAGGTTTAACTTCTTGGGTTTATTTGGGTTTATAGGTTTGACTAAGTCTTAATACATTAGTAAAGGTTTTTACTTTGACTTTTATATGTAGTTGTCATTAATTGTAGTCTTTTAAGGATTCCTACATCAAGGCAGATTTGTATTTCTTAATTGAAGGAATCTCCTATAATTAAGATCTTTCTTATATAGGTATGATTAGAAATAATTTTCATTATAGGATTATGATGTTTACGTGACTAAATAAAGGGTATAACTATTTTAAATGAGGATCATGAATAAAGTTGAGGTATTGTAAGCAAGCTTTGCTTTGCTTCCTTTTATTTTTGGGAGAATACATTATTTTTCACTTATCAAAGGAGTGATCAACCTTTGCTAGATTGGGATTTTTAGGACATAGTTTGTTTTTTAGGATTCTCATCGAATCAATCCAACTTGTTTCCTAATTTTCTAAGGTGTGCATAAAATTTGATTCAAGGTTTCTTAGAGTAAGTCACCTAATGGGTTCTTTATCATTTGGTATTAGAGCTAAAGGTTCTAAAATTATGTTATGTAATATAAAGAACCCACTAGGCAACTTGCCCTAGGAACCCTTGAATCGAATTGTTATACACTCCTTAGAAAGTTAGGAAACAAGTTGGATTGATTAGACCAAAATCCTAAGGAAACGAAGTCTTAAAAGCCTTAATCTTATGATGCCACAAAGGTTAATCACTCCTTTGATAAGGCAAGACAATGTATTCTTCTAAGAACATAGGAAAGGAAAGCAAAACTTACTGAAAAATACCTTAATCTTATTATTCTTGTTTTACATACTTGTAGCCTTTATATAGACATGTAAATAACATAATCTTATATGTATTCCTTTAATTAAGGAATACATATCTGCCTCAATGTAGGAATCTTTAAAAGACTACGACTAATAACATCTAGACATAAAAATCAAGGTAAAAACCCTAACTAATGTATAATGACTTAGTTGAACCAACAAGCCCAACTAAACTTAAAAAGTTAAACCTTTTTACATGTATGGCTTAACATAAAATCTAGCAACCCAAAACAAGAACAAGCCTTTTAACATGACTTGGCATGCTAATCAAGCTTTTCCTTAACTTGGCCATTCATCTTTAACTTATATCATGGGCTTCAGGTTTTGTTCTTCAAGTTCTAAGTAATAAAGACTTCAATTATATGTAAATAGAACCTAACACCAATATTGGTATAGGATTTTTCTAATACAAGTTAAAACAACTAAGAACCAAAACTATAGGATTCAAACATCACTCTTAACAACGTCAACAACATTGAAGAAGATAAGTTTATTGAACCAACACACTCAAATATGAAAGTTCAAAATTAGTTCTTAATGAACCAAAGCAAATAGCTCATTCATTCATAAAAAAAAAAAGTTTTTCCTCTCCAACTGTCCTTTTTTTCCTTTTATATGTTAACCACCAAAGACCCTAGTTGCTAATATAAGCTTATTAATAAAAGTTTTCTAACTCATTACATAATAATAAAAACCCATAAAAATAACCCATTTAGATGCTGAAATTCGTCCAACCCACTACATAACAATATAACCTTTTAAAATAACTCATTCTAATGCCTAAACACGAGCCACTAGTTTCAACTTCCTTCCTAAGGTCATGACTTTCATATTCCTCCATAGATGACCCATTTTTAAGCACTAATGAAGCCTTCATCATCCTCAATTCATGTCTAGTAGTTTTTTGCAAATAAATAACAAGTTGTTAAGTGCTTCTTTTATATTCTTTGACCTTGCCCTTGTCATTGGCCCTCAATGGTTTTGTAAACTATCAACTCCCTCATAAATTTGAGCCGGTATAATAGGATTCTATCATTTCCTCTCTCCTTAAAATGATTTGTCCTTAACTCAGCACCTACATCATCAAAGACAAAAGGAGAAAGGTCAGAAATATTAAATGTTGCACTCACATTATGCTCACTTGCCAAGTCAAGTTTATATATGCATTATCATTGACTTTTGCCACGACTTTAAAAGGACCATCTGTTCTTGGTTGCAACCTTGGTTTCCTTTGCATAGTAAATTTATCCTTCCACAAGTGTACCCAAACCTAATCACTATGTTTAATTATTGATTATTAATTATAAAACCTTGATCTTCCTCTATATTAGCTATAAGCATGGCTATCTCCATCTCCTTTTAATAGTCCTCTACATTCATGGACATTTGAACAAGCCCTTGCAACTTTTTATGCATGTCTTTATAGTAGTGGCTAGACATAAATCTCTTATGCATTCCCAATCTCATCTTTTTCCCATGATTGAATTAGCATCTCACCATTCCTCCTCCTAATTCTTCCTACCAAAGGCTTGCATAATCAGTGAATTTAATGGTTGTCAACTTTACTTTCTTCTCCTCAAAATAGTTATGACAATCAAATACATGCTCAACCTTTCTTTCCTACTCCAAATAAAGCTTGATGCCATTCTTCCCTTGCAGTGCTAGAATCTTTATCTTCATGTTGCCCAAATTGCTATCTATTTTAAAAATAGCCTTCTTGCCTTTTCTTGAGTTTGATTCTTCATAATTTGATTCTTCCTTAACTTCTTCCTCAATCACATGCCTCCTAGAAGATTTGGATTTGCTAGGTGATTGTAAATCATCAAGCCTTGCATTTATCATCTTAAATTGCTTGGTAACAACCTACATCCAAAACTTCATGCCTATATTGTACTATTATCCATCATTACTTATATTTACAACTTGTAAAAACATGTTAGTAATTAAAACAAATTTGTTCCTCACACACTCCTTCATGTGTTTATCCTTAATTAGATTGTTCTCACTTGTATTTCACTATATTTTAGCTTTTCTCGATGATGATCACACTGCTCTTCCATTTTTCCACTTAAGCCAACACCTTTATGTTCTTAAAAGACTTAAGATCAACAAATTACAAGGAGCAATCTGTTAGATAGTGGCAAATCTCAATATTGATTCTTGGAAAGATTTTAAAAAAAAAAATTGCAACCTTAAAACATACACAACAAGTTGTAAGAATCAAGATACATTACTCAGCTCAAATACAACTTGTTTGTCTTCCTTTTTTTTCAACTTTCTTTTTTAATTAAATTAGTCACCCATAAAGTTAACATAACTTTAAGAGCAAGAAGCCGATCAAAACAAACAAGAAGAACTAAGCAAAGAAACATAAGGAATGAATAAAGCACAAAGAAAAGTATTAAAAAAAGATAGATAAATGACATGTAACTTTTTTCTAGAACCAAGACTTTGATTTCAAATGATAAAGAATCTGTTAGGCAATCTACCCTAGGAAGCCTTAAATCAAATTTTTGTACACATCACAAAAAGCATTTTGTCTAAAAAGAAGTTTTCCATTCATTTCCTTCTTTCAGGTGAATTTGATAATAGTCATTCTTTAAATTAATTTTAGAAAATATACACGAACCATGTTATTCATCAAGCATATCATCTAACCAAGGGATAGGATGTTTAGAATTGACCATAGGTTCAGCAATCCATATACATGTGCAATGTTCCATCTTTCACTGGCATCAAAATGATAAGGATTGAACATGGACTAAGACTCTCCCTTATGAATCCCTTTTGTACTAACTCATCTATGTGCCTTTATATCTCCCATGTCTCCTTAGGATTAGTTCTATAGGCTAGTCTATTAGGGATCAAAGCACTAGGAATGAAGTATATTTGGTGTTCTATACCTTTTAAAGGAGGTGAACCATGTGGTATTTCCTTAGAAAAGTGGTCAACAAACTTATACAACAAAGAAGCACACTTATTTTGCTCTCCAATTTGAGCACCAATCTCTTTATTTTTCCTTTCCTTGCACATAACTAAGCACTTTTCATTCTTTTC
The DNA here is from genome assembly GCA_020615895.1 of Ceriops decandra. Lineage (NCBI taxonomy): Eukaryota > Viridiplantae > Streptophyta > Magnoliopsida > Malpighiales > Rhizophoraceae > Ceriops > Ceriops decandra. Next base: position 2,212 of record JAHLGO010018761.1, on the reverse strand, counting down.
TTTTTGTTGCACACGTTCACTCTTTTTCATTTTTTTTGGTTCACTCACTTGTTTTTCTCTCATCTTACACTCTTTAGCTATTCTAATCTAATCCTCATATTCTTCTATTGGTTTAAGAGGTATTAATACAACTCAATTTTTTATTACAAGAGAATATATATTCTTGTATCTATCATAAGTAGCTTTTCTATCAAATAGCCATAGACACCCTAAGAGTAGATGGCTAACATATGCATTGGCACCATATTACAAAGAACCTCATCCTTGTAGATGCCAATTGAGAATGCAACTAACATTTTCTTTGTCACCTTAACTTCTTTACATTCGTTTAGCCATTGTAACTTATATGTCTTAGGATGCTTTAGAATAGATAAATTCAATGTATTAGCCAATAAAGTACAACTTCCACTATCAATAATCATGCTACATACCATATCATTCACATGACACCTAGTATAGCAGATGTGCTTACATTGAACCTCATTACCATTATCCTTACCCTATATGCTAAGAGCACACCTAATGACCAACATATCTCTTATTTAGCCATTGAAAAGCAATAGGTCCACATCCCTAACACCTGAAACACTTAACATCATTTGACTTGAAAGATGATTTAGTTTCTATTTTACCTTTGGGAATATGATAAAGAACCCATTAGGTAACTTTCCCTAGGAACCTTTGAATCAATTTGTTATGCACACTCAAGAAAAGTAGGAAACAAGTTGGGTTGATCATATCAGAACCCTAAGGAAAATAAGTCCTAAAAGCCTCAATCTTTAGACACCACAAAGGTTGATCACTCTTTTGATAAGTCAAGCAATGTATTCTTCCAAGAACAAGGGAAAGCAAAGTTTGCTGAAAATACCTCAATCTTATTGATTATGTTTGACCAAGTAGTAACCTTTATATAAGCATGTAAATATTACAATCCTATAAGAAAAAGGTGTTTCTTATCATAAATATATAGGGAAATTCTATTGCTTTGAATACATATATAGGAGATCTCTCTAATTAAGGAATACAAATTTACTTTGAATAGAAATCCTAAGGAATACAAATCTACCTTGATTGGGAATGTATTACAACTTAACTAAACCTACAAGCCCAAATAAACCCAAGAAGTTAAGCTTTTTTTATATATATAATTCAGCTTTGACTTAAAATCTAACAACCCAAAACAAAATGAGGCCCCTTAATACAACTTACCATGCAAGTCGAGCCTTTTGTTAGTTTGGTCATGCAACTTGGACTTATATCATGGGTTCTATATTTTGTTCTTGAAGTTCCTTGCCCATCATCTTGCATATAAAGATAAGTGATTATCCCTAGTGTAATACTAGAAACTTTTAGAACCACCATAGAATCTTCTAAAGCACCCTCTTTGTCATGCAGCTCCATGATTAAGAATTGTAAAGCCTCTTTCATCCTCTTTGTCCTTGCCTTAGTCATTTGACTACCGATTCATTGCAAAGGATCTAGGGAATACTTGCTTTGTTGCACTTGAATAGAACCTTGTTCTCCATCATTCCTCCCCTCCTTTAAAGGATTCTTGAATCACCTACATTAAACAAAGATAAGTTCACAACATTAAAAGTAGCACTATCATTACCATAGTTGCTTGGTAAATCTTACTTGTAGACATTGTCATTAATACTCTTGCTGTTCCCATAGCCTTGTATGGGTTGTAATTGTTGTTAATTAGGTTTAAGTGTGCAATAAATTCGATGAAGTATTGAATGAACTCAATGTATTTCCAAATTTCTTCAAGAGAGGTTAGAGAGCGTTGCGATGAACTTCTAAGTGGTAGTGGAGCAGCCTTTCAATTCAATAGAAGCAAGACAAGCTAGAAGAAGGGTAGACACAGTAAGTGACACTCTTTGTATTATACTTGCTTAGTAATTGCAATAGTAAAAGGAGTAGAGGATTAAGACATCCATTGTAACTAGAATTCTTAAGTATAGTGGATAGTCTCAGTAAGGGAGAGTCCCTACTACCGTGGATGTACATCACATTGACGGAACCACGTAAATCTCATGTATCCTTAATTTGCTTTATGTTTTGTGATTTGAATTGAGTAGTGAATGCAACTAAAGTATCAGCTAACCCATAACCTAACGAAGACCTAAACAAGAACATTTGAATTGTCTATTAGGCAAGGTGTCTGAAAGGTGACTTTGGGGACTATTGTGATTAATAGGTAGCAATAGAT
>JAHLGO010018750.1:4652-166393 GCA_020615895.1 Ceriops decandra | reverse complement strand
ATTATTTAGGAATAGGACCACAAAACATTAATACAAAATGCAATTCATGCGGAATGACCGAATTAGTTGATGGAAGTAAACATATTTAGCATTTTAATGGTGTTTAAACTTGTTTGTTTTAATCAATATACTTGGTTGTTTAGGCATAAATGTGAATTTGATGATCACAGTATTTAAAAGAGTCTTTAGACCCAACAGTGGAACCCTACTAACTAGAAATGATTGGAGGGACTCTTTATTTTCAAATTCAACCAAATAATATCAATAAGAAATGCTAATCAAGATCAAGGACTCCATTCTTTGTCAGAATTGAATGAAATTGTTGTATAGATGTTTGATGGACATTGTTTTCACATTTAAGATAGATGTTAATAAGAATAAAAAAGATAATTTCATTGTCATTGCATGAATGATAATGCTTCTAATAAAAGGGCAAGCCTAATTATCGTCAAGTGAATTAAAAGTTTCATTATTTAGGAATAGGACCACAAAACATTAATACAAAGTGCAATTCAAGCGGAATGACTGAATTAGTTGATGGAAGTAAACTTATTTAGCATTTTAATGGTGTTTAAACTTGTTTGTTTTAATGAATATACTAGGTAGTTTAGTCATAAATGTGAATTTTATGATCACAGTATTTAAAAGAGTGTTTGGACCCAATAGTGGAACCCTACTAACTAGAAATGATTGGAGGGACTCTTTATTTTCCAATTCAACCAAATAATATCAATAAGAAATGCTAATCAAGATCACGGACTCCATTCTTTGTCGGCCTTGAATGAAATCGTTGTATAGATGTTTGATAGACATTGTTTTCACATTTAAAATAGATGTTAAGAAGAATAAAAAGATAATTTCATTGCCATATTATGAAAGATAGTGCTTCTAATAAAAGGAGGAGCCTAATTGCCGTGAAGTGAATAGAAAGTTTCATTATTTAGGAATAGGACCACAAAACATTAATACAAAATGCAATTTAAGCAGAATGACGGAATTAGTTGATGGAAGTAAACATATTTAGCATTTTAATGGTGTTTAAACTTGTTTGTTTTAATGAATATACAAGGTAGTTTAGCCATAAATGTGAATTTGATGGTCACAGTATTTAAAAGAGTGTTTGGACCCAGCAGCGGAACCATGCTAACTAGAAATGATTGCAGGGACTCTTTATTTTCGAATTCAACCAAATAATATCAATAAGAAATGCTAATCAAGATCAAGGACTCCATTCTTTGTCAGAATGGAATGAATTCCTGGTACATATGGTTGAAAGACATTGTTTTCACAATGAAAAGAATTGTTAACAATGAGACATAAGATAATTTCATAGTTATTGCGTGAAAGATTACGCCTCTAATAAAAGGAGGAGCCTAATTAGTATTAAGTAAATATAATTCCTCTTTATTTTGTAATTGAACCGCATAACATTAATACAAAATGAAATGCAATAGGAATGATTGCATTAGTAGATGGAACAAAACACATTTAGCATTTTAATGGTGTTTAGACTTGTTTGTTTTAACCAATATACTAGGTAGTTTAGGCATAAATGTCAATTTGATGATCACAGTATTTAAAAGAGTGTTTGGACCCAACAGTGGAACCCTACAAACTAGAAATGATTGGAGGGACTCTTTATTTTCAAATTCAACCAAATAATATCAATAAGAAATGCTTATCAAGATCAAGGACTCCATTTTTTGACGGAATTGAATGAAATTGTTGTATAGATGTTTGATGGACATTGTTTTCACATTTAAGATAGATGTTAAGAAGAATAAAAAAGATAATTTCATTGTCATTGCATGAAAGTTAATGCTTCTAATAAAAGGACGAGCCTAATTACCGTCAAGTGAATTGAAAGTTTCATTATTTAGGAATAGGACCACAAAACATTAATACAAAATGCAATTCAAGTGTAATGACTGAATTAGTTGATGGAAGTAAACATATTTAGCTTTTTAATGGTGTTTAAACTTATTTGTTTTAATCAATATACTAGGTAGTGTAGGCATAAATGTGAATATGATGATCACAATATTTAAAAGAGTGTTTGGACCCAACAGTGGAACCCTGCAAACTAGGAATGATTGGAGGGACTCTTTGTTTTGGAATTCAACTAATTAATATCGATAAAAAATGCGAATCAACATCAAGGACACCATTCTTTGTCGAAATTGAATGAATTTGTGGTTTAGATGTTTGATGGACATTGCTTTCACATCGAAAATAGTTGTTAAGAAGGATACGAAAGATAATTTCATGGTCATTGCATGAAAGATAGTGCTTCTAACAAAAAGAGGAGCCTAATAACCATGAAGGACATAGAAAGCCTCATTGTTTAGGAATAGGACCACAAAACATTAATACCAAATGCAATTCAAGCGGAATGACCGAATTAGTTGATTGACGTAAACATATTTAGCATTTTAATGGTGTTTAAAATTGTTTGTTTTAATCAATATACTAGGAAGTTTAGGCATAAATGTGAATTTGATGATCACAGTATTTAAAAGAGTGTTTGGACCCAACAGTGGAACCCTACTAACTAGCAATGATTGGAGGGACTCTTTTTTTCAACCAAATAATATCAATTAGAACTGCTAATCAAGATCAAGGACTCCATTCTTTGTCAGAATGGAATGAATTCCTGGTACAGATGGTTGAAAGACATTGTTTTTACAATGATAAGAGTTGTTAAGAATGAGACAGAAGATAATTTCATCGTCATTGTGTGAAAGATTGTGCTTCTAACAAAAGGAGGAGCCTAATTAGTATTTAGTAAATATAATTCCTCTTTATTTTGGAATTGAACCGCATAACATTAATACAAAATGCAATGCAATAGGAATGATTGCATTAGTAGATGGAAGTAAACACATTTAGCATTTTAATGGTGTTTAGACTTGTTTGTTTTAATGAATATACTAGGTAGTTTAAGTATAAATGTGAATTTGATGATCACAGTATTTAAAAGAGTTTTTGAACCCAACAGTGGAACCATGCTAACTAGAAATGATTGAAGGGACTCTTTATTTTCGAATTCAACCAAATAATATCAATAAGAAATGCTAATCAAGATGAAGGACTCCATTCTTTGTCGGAATTGAATGAAATCGTTGTATAGATGTTTGATGGACATTGTTTTCACATTTGAAATAGATGTTGAGAAGAATAAAAAAGATAATTTCATGGTCATTGCATGAAAGATAGTGCTTCTAATAAAAGGAGGAGCCTAATTGCCCTAAAGTGAATAGAAAGTTTCATTATTTAGGAATAGGACCACAAAACATTAATACAAAATGCAATTCAAGTGGAATGACTGAATTAGTTGATGGAAGTAAACATATTTAGCTTTTTAATGGTGTTTAAACTTATTTGTTTTAATCAATATACTAGGTAGTGTAGGCATAAATGTGAATCTGATGATCACAATATTTAAAAGAGTGTTTGGACCCAACAGTGGAACCATGCTTACTAGAAATGATTGGAGGGACTCTTTGTTTTGGAATTCAACTAATTAATATCGATAAAAAATGCGAATCAACATCAAGGACACCATTCTTTGTCGGAATTGAATGAATTTGTGGTATAGATGTTTGATGGACATTGTTTTCACATCGAAAATAGTTGTTAAGAAGGATACGAAAGATAATTTCATGGTCATTGCATGAAAGATGGTGCTTCAAACAAAAAGTGGAGCCTAATTACGATGAAGGAATAAGAAAGCTTCATTATTTAGGAATAGGACCAGAAAACATTAATACAAAATGCAATTCAAGCGGAATGACCGAATCTTGCTTGGCTATTTCTGTACCCACTTTGGTTGGCTACTCTCTCCTTGGTGGCTACCTTCTTTTCCTTATTCTTTCACTCTCTCTTGGATAGCTACCTCTCCTTTTGCCATTCACCTTTCCTTATGGCTACCTTTAGGTTTGCCACTCTTTCTTAAAATTTTGCAACACACAAACTTCTCTTGCAAAGTGCATGCGGTTGTTTATAAAGCCTTAAGATTAGGGTTACATGCTCATCAACGACCAGATTTAAATCTTAAAATTTAGGGTCAATGGTTAAAGGTCAAAGGTAAGCTTTGACCCCTAAAATTTAGGGTCAACAGTCAACTTGACTCGATGACTTTAGGGTTGACTTGACATCACTGGTTTTTCCCAATAACTTCAATGCATCTTAATGACACTTAAAACATCAAATCAACATGAACAACAATGTGAGATGTTGACAACAAACAAATCCAACATTAGCCATCAAATATGGGCTCAACAATCTCCCCTTTTGGATTTGTTGGTAGCACATTAAATCCAACAATGCATATAACAACCTTTAACATTCACAGACATTCACAGCTCCCCTAAAACATGTGTCTCCCTTAATTGGGAACAGCTCCCTATGAAACATGCATCTCCTTTAACTAGGAACAATCTTTAACTCCCTTTTTTTTGTACTTCTTCCCCTTAATAATTTCTTCCTCTTTATTCATCAAGCTACTCCCCCTTAATCAATATATACTTTTTTTGAATTTATGCAAAATATCTTCCCTTTTCCTAATCAATCTAAAGAATAAAAGAAGAGGGAAAAGGAGAGTAATGAGGAACTTTTTATGTCTAACACTGAGAGAGGGGTGAATCAGTGTAAGATATGCATTTTTTACAAACTAATCTGAATTTAACCTTTGTGACTTGTTAGAGTTGATGATCCAATTATTTATCTTTCTCCTTTATGTGGTTCACCCACAATGTGTGAGTTATATCCATGGTGTGATAGAATCCCTCTTAAATCACATAATCCACTTTTATTATCAAGGGATATAGTTTGGTTGTTAAAGGATCACTTCTTAACCACTTATGATGATCTCTCTATCAAGGAGTTGATCTCCCAATCACTCCAAGGGTATCCCACCCTTTTTCAGCAAAGTTTATCAAGAGTTTATAGTAAAAACATTCCTGGAGAATGATTACTCAATGTGTACAAACTATTAGTGCAGAATATGGATCTTTTCCTTCCTTTGCTACTAGTGTTGTCTCACCTACTACCGGTGTTGCCTGCATGCATTGCAGCTACTGTTTGCACATGCTAATACTACTATTTACACGCACTGCTACTATTGTCCGTGCATGCTACTACTGTTTGCTTACGTTGCTTTTCTTATCTGCATTGTGGCTAATGTCTGCATGCGTTGCTGCTACTGTTTGCATGTGTTACTACTGTCTGCACGCGCTGTTATTGAATTGGTTGCTAGACGCGTTGCACTTGATAGTATCATCTCCCTCACTTGCTGGTATCATCTCTCACACTTGTTGCTAGTGTTGGTAGTCCCTCCTGAATGTGTTGCCATTACTGGGAAGCCTCCAAAATGTGCTACCATTGCTAAAAAGCCTTTTGGAAGTGCTGCTATTGCTAGGAAGCCTCATGGGGTGCTACTGGTGCTGGTATAGCCTCCCAAGGTGTTGCTGGTTTGTAGGTTGCTTCCTGGACCTATTGCTGCACACCCTATTGATTCCCAAATGATGCTATTGCAGCTAGTGGTTTGTTGTTTAATGTCCAAACCTATTACTACAATTTGCAGGTGGCTGCTTCGTTCATGGACCTATTGCTACAATCTGCAGGTGGCTACTTCATTCCTAGACCTGCTACTGCAATCTGCAAGAGGCTACTTCTATGTTTGCTGGTGCAAGACACCACCTACTGCTACTACCTCCTTGTTTGTTGGTGCAGGGACCTCTGATTACTACTACCTCTTTGTTTATTGGTGCAATACACCTCTTGTTGTTGTTGCCTCCTTATTTGCTAGTGCAAAACACTTCCTACTGCTATACCACCTCTTATTGGACCTATTGCCTCCTTGTTTGCTAGTGTAGGTTGCTGCCACCTCTTACAGGTGGCTATTAGTTTGTTGGTAAATCACTACCTCTTTGATTGTCTTCCCTCAATGTCAGATTCACAAGTTGTTGCACCACCTTTTTGTTTGTCTCCATTGGTTATTGGATTCATAGGTTACTGCACCACCTTTTGGTTTGTCTTCCTTGGCTACTAGATTCACAAGTTATTACACCACCTTTTAATTTGTCTCCCTTTGCTATTGGATCCACAGGTTACTATAACTTGGTAAGGGCTGACTACTACAAGTACTAGTGAGGATGGCTAGCTGCTTTAAGTTTGTTGTTGTGGTGGCCAGCTACTTTATTGCTCCTCCCCCCCTTTTGGCTTGTTGTTGCAATCAGGTTTTGATCTCTCAAAAATTCTACAATACACGTAGGGGTATTTATAGAACCTTGATGTTAGGGTTACACAATCATTAACAGTCATTGTTAATTCCTATAGGTTGCCCTACAATCAATGGCCAGATTTGGATCCTAAAATTTAGGGTCGTCAACATTGGCCTTCTAAAATTTACGGTCAACAGTCAATGGTCAACAGTTAATCTTGACCCCTAAAATTTAGGGTCATAGTCAATATTGACTCTTCAACATTAAGGTTAACCTATCATCACCAATTTTTTCCCAATGACCTCTTTGCATCTCAACAGCATTCATAATGTTAAATCAATATATACAACCATATAAGATGGTGTTGATAACAAATCCAACATTAGTCATCAAAGATGGGCTTAACAAAGAGGGGTTAAAGGACACCTAAGCCTCTAAGGGGTGGGTAAACATATAAATTCAGCCTTGTTTGTCCAAGATGTCCCAATATTCTATGCCATAACAAGTTCTCATCTTTAATGTTCATGTAAAATGTGTTTTTGCTTTTGAAAACTTGGTATAAGTTTCCATATGTTCTTTCACCCTTAGTAAGAACAGCATCATCTCTTAATCTCTTTATTATGTAGCCATTCTTATTGAAAGTAACTTCATGTTCGTTATCATAATGTTGGCTAACACTGATGAGATTGTGTTTTAACCCTTTAACATAAAGCACTTTCTTTGATTTCAGTTTTTTTGCACCAATTTCAGTAGCACTGATACCTTGAATCTTTAAAGCACCATCACTGCCAAATTTGACTAACCCTCTATCATATTTTGCTACTCCCTTAGATATCTCAAAGTCTCCTATCATGTATAAAAAGTAGCCACTGCAAAATCCTTCAAATCTAGATTTTCTTCTTTCACTATGTTCATGTCTCCCGTCTTCAGCAACTGTTGTGGCAACCTCCTTTTCATCTTTGACAACTTGTTTCCTTTAGATGGGAGTGTTCAACACATCTTTCCTAACCCATTTTAACTTGGGTTGGTTTCTCTTCTCCATAACATCATTGTGCTTGCTTTTAGGGACAAACACAATTTTCTTCTTCTCTGCTACCTTCTCATTTGGCTTTTCAATATATCTAAGGCCTTTCTTCCCTATGGAATAAGGTCTTTGTTTGCTTAAACACTCATCCATTTTTTTGTTAGCATCCTTTTTTGATGGTATTTGCTAAAGACAACTTTCCTCTCACTTCCATAACTTGCATAAAGCTTTCTTCATGCTTCCTTAGTTTGCACTCAACCTTATGAAACTTGGATTGCAAAATTAACACCTCTTGCTCTTGTGCAATCACTTTAGTGCCAACATCTTTGTGTATCTTACCTTGCTCTATCTTAAGTACAATTAGTTCCTCGATTCTCTTCAAGTATGCTATTGAGCCTATCTTTGATAGCTAATATTGGATTTGTTGTCAATAACATTTCATATAGTTGTATGTGTTGATTTAATGTTATAAATGTCGTTGAGATGTAGAGAGGTCATTGGGTAAAACCGTTGATGGCAGGTCAACCCTAAGTCGATGAGTCAATGTTGACTATTGACCCTAAATTTTAGGAATCAAATCTAACTGTTGATTGTAGTGCAACCTTTAGGAATCAATGCTAATTATTGATAAGTGTGTAACCTTAATCTCAAGGCTTTATAAATAACCTCATGCACTTTGTAAGACAAGTGTGTGTGTTGCAGAATTTTGAGAGAGCCGGCCAAAGGAGAGAGAATGACAAACCTAAAGGCAAGGAAAGGGTGAACAACAAAGAGAGAGACAACCACCAAAGGAGAAAGTGACTAGCTAAGGCAAAGAAGGCAGCCACCAAGGGAGGTGTGGCCAACCAAGGAAGGTGCAGTAGCAGCCGGCCAAGGAGAAAGCGGTAAGCCAAGTAAGGTGCAGCAACTACTGAACAAGGAGAGAGTAGTAAGCGAGGAAGGTGCAGCAACTACCGGCCAAAATAGAGGTGACAGCAATCATCAATGAAGGAGGACCAATGTAAGGAGGAGGTTTAGCAGCCGATAGCCATACCAAACCAGCAAAGGAGAAGGTGAAGGTGTAGAAAAACAAGCAATTGTAGATTTCAACACCAACTAACACATCCAGCAACTTGCAGCAGGCACGACCGGTGGCAACCACAACTAGCAATTCCAGCAGCAAAAGAAAGCAATGGTAGTACAACCAACATGTGTAGGAAGCGATAGCAGGACATGCAAGCAGTAATAGCAACATGTGTAAGTAGAGACAACAGAATGTGTAAGCAGTGATAGTAGCATGTGTAGGCAGCAATAACAGACTATGCAAGCAACAATAGTAGTAAGTATAGGCAGGACCAACAGTAGGTCTAGTAACTTATAGCAATGGAGAAGAAAATATGTCTAATAGTAGGTTTGATAGCTTATAGCAGTAGAGGAGAAAACGTGCCCTATCAACAGGTGAGGTAGCATTAATAATAGGGGAAGGGAACTTGCCAAAGCCAAAGGAAGCAACATTGGCAGCAAAGGAAGAAACTTGCTAAGGCAACAAGTGAGGTAGCACTGGCAACAGGATGAGAGAACTTACTGAGGTAACAAGGGAGGAAACACTGGCAGTAAAGGAGAGAACTTACTAAGGCCAAAGGAGGCAGCATTAGTAGCAGTAGGAGAGAACCTATCGAGGTAGCAAGGGAGGCAACATCAGCAACAAAGGAGAGAAACTACTGAGGGAGTAGGTAAGGCAACATCAGCAACTGGGGGAGAGAACCTGTAGTCGAGATAACCAGTAATTGAGAGAACCTATAGAGGAGAGAACTTGCAGCAGAGATAACTTATAGCTAAGATAACCTATAGAAAAGAGAATAGCAAAGCCTGAGTAAAGACCAGCAGTGAGGAAAGAGAAGATCCATTTTCTGCAATAGCAGCTTGTGTATATTGAGTGATTTATCTCAAGAAAGTCATTACCATAAACTATTTATGTATTTTGTGAAAAAGAGTGGGATGCCCTTGGAGTGATTGGGAGATTGACTCAGTAATTAGGAGATCATTGTAAGTGGTTAAGGAGTATCCTTCCATAAGTGGTTAAGGAGTGATCTTTCCATAACCAAACTATATCCCTTGGTAACAAGAGTAGATTGTGTGATTTAAGAGTGATCTTATCACACCATAGATGTAGCTCACACATTGTAGGTGAACCATGTAAAAATTGTCATGTGTTCTTGGGTGCTTGCATTTGATTGATGTACGTATAGTCGCTCTCACATAAAGAATAAAGATAAAAATTTGGTTCATCAATTCTAACAAGTCACAAAGGTTAATTCGAAAAGATTTCTAAAAACTGAGCATCTCATACTAATTCACTCCCTCTCTCTCTCAGTGTGAGACCTAAAAAGGTTCTTAACAAGTGGTATCAAAGTTAGTTTCCTCTATTGATTCATTTTTGCTTACTTTGATTTGAAGTTAATTGTTGCTGCTATGAATTTTTTATCTCTACTACTAATTGATATCATGGATAGGATGAATAATGTTAACAACAAGGGCATTCCCACATTTGATGGGCAAAATTATTAGTTATAGAATAATAGAATGCTCCCATATTTGATGACACTTGGTCTAGATGTTTTTGAATTTGCTGTTAGTGGCTTTATCCTTGTTGCTGAAGGTGATGTTATGACACCTACTGATAAAAAGAATTTGGAGTGTGACGAAAAGTTGAGAAATGCCTTATATGCCTCCTTGTTAGACAAAGAATTCACCAAAGTAATGGGGTGTAACATAGCCAAACAAATTTGGGACAAATTGATGAACATTTATAAAGGAGACAAAGTTATGAAGGAAGCCAAGCTACAAATCTGGAGGAGCCAATTTGAAGACATAAAGATGCAAAATGATAAGTTTGTGGATCTTCTTCACAAGAGTCAACGAATTTGTGTGCTTCATTACAAGCTATATAAAGGAGATCAATGATGCTACAACGGTAAGGAAAATACTTAGAACCTTACCGGATGCTTCTAATGGCAAAGTCTCTTCCATAGAAGATAGAGATTTAGATAGACTGCCTTTAGATGACTTGCACAACATATTGGTGGCTAATGAAATGAGAATAGTCCCAATAAAGAAAGAAAAGGCAGAGAAAGAGCTAGTCATCAAGGCAATGAAGAACTTAAAGATTAAAGTCCAAGAAGAAGATCTGACAGCAGCTTTAAAAAAGAACATGATGATACTGAACTGGATGAAGTCATGGCATACATCACCAATAATATGAGAAAAGAAATAGGGAAGTACAAGGGAAAATTACCCTTGAAGTGCTTTAGCTGTAGAGACATAGGGCACTTTATCGTGGACTACCTAAAGAGAAGAGAAGCAAACAATGATGATGATAATAAGTTGGTCCCATGGAGGAGAACAAAGAAATCTAGCTACTCTAAAACTAAAAATTCAAGTTCCAAAGGGAAAAGTATTTCTTCAAATCCAAAAGAAGAAATTATTTGAACAAGCTGGATGAAGAAGATTTTGAAGAAGAAATTGATGATGATTCTGATGATACTGCTATAAGGAATGTGATGGTTGCTCAAGCAGATGTTGAATAAGAATTTTCAAGTGATGAGGAATCAACTGAAGAGGATTTAGATGACTTGATGTAACAACTTAAGAATGAATTAAGAGCTTGTTTGCACAAAAATAGTAAGCTGGAAAAAGAGGAAAACCATCTCAAGAAGTTGTATGAGAATTATGTTAATGATGAATCTTATCTCTAGGTGGTAAGAAGTTGTTTCTTACCACCTCACCTTTTTCATTGAGCTTATTTTTGAACACCCACTTGGTTCCAATGATGTTTTTCCCTTTAGGACTAGGGACTAAACACTAAGTGTTATTCTTTTCAATTTGGTCAAGCTCTTCATTTATAGCACTCACCCATTCCTTGTGCTTTAATGCTTCTTCCACAAACTTGGGTTTAACCTTAGAAATTAATGAGGTTTGTTCACTGCCCCTTAGTCTTCTTCTAGTCTACACAGAGTCCTCTTTCCTACCAATAATATTTTTGGCCTCAACTCCAGCTCTGACTCTTTTATGAGTTTGGAAATGCCTTGATTCTTCTTCTTCATCACTTGTAACTTAAGAATCAACATCTTCCTCATGTTGGATAGTCTTGAATTCATCACTGTCGAACTCTCTTTGATTGTCATACGTGGCATCTTTAGCTTCCACATGCTATGATTGCATTGCAGCACCATCTTCAATCACTTTAACATCAAAGCTGTCCACCACTTTTAGCAACCTTTTATTGTACATTTGAAGCCTCTTCCATTTAGTACATAGCCCAAGAATATATCTTCATCAGCCTTTTCATCAAATTTTCCAAGATGCTTACCTTTGACTTTAATGAGGCATATGCTCCCAAACACTTTAAAGTGTTTTATAGTTGGCTTCTTACCATACCATAGCTCATAGGGTGTCTTCTCTATGTGTGGTCTCAACAAGTATCTATTTTGAACCTAAGATTTAGTGCTGATAGCCTCTCTCTCCAGAAGCCATGTGATGTACCATGGTCAGCCAACATGGTTCTTACCATCTCCACTAGGCTTCTGTTCTTCATTTCAGCCACTCCACTTTGTTGAGGTGTGTAGGAACTAGTATATTCATGCTTCACTCCATGTTTCTCCAAATATTCTTTAAATTTGCCACATGTGTATTCTGTCTTGAGCCTTTTAATTTGTCTCCCCAACTGGTTTTCAGCTAGTCTCCTGTAACTCTTAAAATTATGGAGAGCCTCTGATTTATGTTTCAAGAACATAATGCAAGCCATTCTTGTAAAATTATCAATGAAGGAAATAAAGTACCTATCACCTTTGATTGATCTTTGTCTCATTGGCCCATAGATGTCCTAATGGATGAGCTCTAATGGCTTCTTTGTTTAGATCTCCACATTTTTTTAGGGAGCATTCACCATCTTCCCTTTTTGATACATGCTGCAAATTACATCTTTCTCTCTTCTCAGCTTAGGTATATCTCTCATAGCTTCATTTTTGGATAGCTTGTTCAGCCATTTTTGTCCAAGATGTCCTAACCTTCTATGCCATAATAAGTTCTCATCTTTGGTGTTCATGTAGCATGTGTTTATGCTTCTAGAAACTTAGTACAAGTTTCCATGTATTCTTTCACCTTTAGTGAGAATAGCACCATCTTTTAGTCACTTTATTGTGCAACTGCTCTTGTTGAAAGTAACTTTATATCCATCATTGCAAAGCTGGCTAACACTGATTAGATTGAGTTTTAGCCTTTCAACATAAAGCACTTTCTTCGATTTCAGCTTTTTTGCACCAATTTTAGTAACACCAATACCTTGAATCTTTAAGGCACCATCATTGCCAAATTTGACTGACCCTTCATCATATTTAACTACTTCCATCAACATCTTAGAGTCTCTTATCATGTGTGAAGAGAAGCCACTATCTAGGATGCATGGCTTTTCTTTCTTTGAAGCTTTTAAGGTTACTTCCATAACCATAGACGTTTCTTTTCCTTTTTTTCTTCTTTGGCCAAATTGTCAACCTTGTGTAGGTCCTTTGCATTCCTTAACCAGGCAGCAATTGTTAATGGGTTCTTTTTTGCATTCTTTGATTGGGCAGTAATGTCAAGTAGTCCTTAGTAATGTGTCCAACTCTTTCATATCTTCCATAGATCTCTCCCAACAAATCAAACCTATTTCTCAGTGGAATATGACTTCTGTCTACCTGAGACTACCTCCTTTCTTGATAGAGTCTCCCCTTAGAGTCTTTCCTCACATTTCTCTTCATTCTTAGCCTATTACTCCAACACACATTCATTTTGTGCCCATATTTACCACAGCACTAGTAAAATCCTTTAAACTCGGATTTATTTCTTTTACCAAGTTCATGTTTCCTTTCTTTAGCAATTGATGTGGCAGCCTTCTTTACATCTTTGACAGCCTGTCTACTTTGAATGGGAGTCTCCATCACGTCTTTCTTAACCCATTTTAACTAGGGTTGGTCTCTCTTTTCCATCACATCATTGTGCTTGCTTTTGGGCACAAACACAATCTTTTTCTTTTCTTTTACCTTCTCACTAAGCTTCTCAATGTAGCAAAGTTCTTTCTTTCCTATGGAATGAGGTCTTTGATTACTTAGACACTCATCTAACTTTCTGGTAGCATCCTCCTTAATGGTACTTGTTGATGTTGACTCTCCTTTCACTTCCATGGCTTGTATAAAGCTTTCTTCATGCTTTTTTAGCGATGACTTGGCCTTATGAAGCTTGACTTACAAAATCAGCACCAGTTGCTCTTGTGCAATCACCTTAGCGTCAAGGTCTTCATGTATTATGCCATGCTCTAGCTTGAGTACACTTAGCTCCTCAATTCTTTTCAAGTATTCCTTCTCTTTTGCTTCAAACTCCTTTACCTTTACCTAGAGATTAGATTCATTAGCAGAAGAATTTTCACACAGCTTCTTGAGATGAATTACCTCTTTTTCCAGCTTGCTGTTTTTGTGCAAACAAGCTTTCAACTCATTCTCAAGTTACTACAACCATTCATCCTGTTCATTTTCTGTTGATTCCTCCTTGCTTAAAGATTCTTGTTCATCACCTACTTAAGCGACTAGCACATCCTTTGCTACCTCATCATTAGAATCATCATTACTTTCTTGTTCAGATTCTTCTTCCTCCTGCTTAGTAAAGAAATTTCTTCTTTTGGATTCGAAGAATTTCTTTTCCTCTTTGAACCTAAATTTTTAGCTTTGGAGTAGCTGTTTTGCTATTTCTTCCTCCTTAGGGCTGATTCATCATCATCCTCACTATTAGCTTCTCTTCTTTTTGGATAGTCCATGGCAAAGTGCCCAATTGCTCCACACCTGAAGCACTTCAAGGGTAATTTTCCCTTCTACTTCCTTTTTCCTTTCCTTAAGTTCCTAGTGATGTATGCTATGACTTCATCTAGCTTAGTATCACCATCTTCTTCTTTAGAGCTACTGTCTAACTCCTCTTCTTGATGTTTAATCTTTAATTTCTTTATTGCCTTGAAAGCCAACTCTTTCTCCTTCTTAGACTTCTTTTCTTTCTTCATTGGGGATGTTCTCATTTTATAAGCCACCAATATGCTATGTAGGTCATCTAAGGGCAACCTATCCAGATCTTTATCTTTTATAGAAGAGACTTCGGCATTGTAAGCTTCTGGCAAAGTTTTGAGTATTTTCCTTACCACAGCAGCATTGTGGATCTGCTCTCTATAGCATATAATGGAGCACACAATTTTGTTGACTTTTTTCAAGAATGCATCCATAATCTCATCATTTTGCATCTTTATGTCTTCGAATATGCTCCTATAAATTTGTAGCTTGGCTTCCTTCACAACCTTGTCTCCCTTATAGATGTTCTTTAGTTTGTCCCAAATTTGTTTGGATGTGTTACATCCTATCACCTTGGTGAATACTTTATCTGAAAAAAGGCATATAAGGCATTTTTTGCCTTTCCATCACACTCCAAGTTCTTCTTACCAGCTGGCATCATAGAATCACCTTCAACAATAGGGATGAAGCCACTAATAGCAGACTCAAACATATCAAGGCCAAAGGACATCAAATATAGGAGCATCCTATTCTTCCATAACTTATAGTTCTATCCATCAAACGTTGGGATGCCCTTGCTATTAACACTATTCAGGCTATCCATGATGTTAAGCAGTAGTAGAGATAGAAACTCACATAGTAATGCACAACCTTAATTCAAAGTAGAAAAGTTAGATCAACAAAAGAACCTGGCTTTGATACAACTTGATGAAGATTAGTTTAGGTCTCACACTGAGAGGAGGGCTGAATCATTATGAGATATCCTCTTTTTACAAATGAATTCGAATTTAACCTCTATGGCTTGTTAAAGCTGATGATCCAAATTTTAATTTTCTCCTTTATGTGTACGCGACCATACAAATAAGAAACAATGAGCAAGCACCCTAAAGCACCTCTATGGTTTACTCATAATTTGTGAGCAACATACGATGTGATAGGATCACTCATAAATCACATAATCCATTCTTGTTATCAAGGGATACACTAATGTTGTGGAAGGATCACTCTTTTGCTACTTATGGAAGGACTACTCTTTAACCACTTACAATGATCTCCTAATCACTCCAAGGGTATCCCACCTTACTTTTCAACAAATCTATTAAGGGTTTATGAAAAAACCTTTCTTGGAGAACAATCACTCAGTGTGTATAGTTTGCTAAAGCAAAATATAGATCTTCTCCTTCCTTCATTGCCAATGTTATCTCACTCGCTGCCAGTGCTGCCTGCACATTGCCACGTCTGTTCGCTATTGTTCGTGTGCATTGTTAATGTTGTCCGTACACACTGCTGCGTTTGTCTGCTGTTGTCTTTTTGCGTTGTTGTGGTTATCTACGTGCTCTACGACTACTATCTGCATGCGCTATGCTCACTATCCACACAAGTTGTGCCTGCCATCCGCATGCTCAGTGCCTACTATCCATATGCACTGTGTGCCCACTATTCGGGCTCTCTTCACTTGCCAATTTAGGGGTAGCCTATTTAAAGCTTCTAGTAAGGTTCTAAACATCTACTTACCACAATAGCATCATTGATGTCTTCTTCATAACTTCTAATAGAGCATACAATTTCATTTTCTCTTGTAAAGAAGGCATCCATATATTCATCATTCAGCATCTTTATATCTTCAAATTTGCTCATCCAAATTTGTAACTTGGCTTCCTTCACAACATTGTCTCCTTTTACAAATATTCTTCAATTTGTCCCAAATTTGTTTGGTTGTGTTGCGTCTCATTACTTTGGTGAATTTTTTGTCCAATAAGGAGGCATATAAGGCATTCCTAGCCTTTCCATCATACTCTAAATTCCTTTTATTAGTAAGCGTCATAGTAGCACCTTCAGTATTAGAAGTGAAGCCACAGATAGCAAATTCAAATACTTCCAAACTAAGTGACAGCAGATATAGAAAGCATTCTATTCTTCCATAATTGATAATTTTGTCCATTAAATATGGGAATGCCCTAACTATTTACACTATCTATTCTCTCCATAATATTGACCAACAATAAATGTAAAGATTCACAATAGTAGCAAAAAATTTTAGATCTAAACAGGCAAAATAGATTAACAAAGGAACCCAAGGATCTAATACCAATTAATAAGGACCTTCTTAGCTCTCACACTGAGAAGGGGAAGGGTGAATTAATATGAGATGCTTATATTTTACAAATATATCTAGATTAAACCTCTAGGACCTATTAAAGTCTATGATCTAATTTTATAGTACTTCTTTATGTGAAAATGTTCGTATGAATATCAAACAAGCATAAGCACTCGAAAACACACAAAATATTTATGTGGTTCACCTACAATCTGTGAGCTACATCCATAATGTGATAGGATCTCTCCTAGATTACACATTCCATTCTAGCTATCAAGGGAAATAGCTAATGTAGTGGAAGGATCTCTCCTTAGCCATAGTGAAAGATCACTCCTTAACCATTTACAATAATCTCCCAATCACCCTAAGGGTTTCCCACCTTTTTCAATAAGTACATAAAAAGATCATGACAAAAACTTCATTGAGGAAGATCTCTCTATGTGCACAGGCTATTGTAGTAGAAAACTGATCTTCTCTTTTCTTTCTGCTATTTTCTCTTCTGTAGGTTCTGTCCTCTCTACTTGTCTCAACTTTTTGCCAGTTCTCTCCTCTCTATAGGTCTCAACTCTCTTCCAATCTCTCCTTCCTCACTGCCAGTCTCTCTTTGCCTTTATTAGGTTTCTCTCTTTTCTACTCTACTCAAGTTTCTCTCTTTTTTTTTTTTCTCTCTATTGCTCTCTTTTTATGTTTCTTTACAGCTTTCTCATTCATTCTCTACAACTCTTTTTTTCCTTTTCTATAGTTCTTTCTTTCGTTCTCTGCAGCTTTCTTTTGTGTTTCTACCGCTCACCCTCTCTCTCTTTCATTTTGTGTTTCTGCCACTCACCTTGTCTTCTTTTCCTCTCTTGGCAGCTATATGGATATTTATAAACCTTAAGTTTAGAATTGCCTTATCATCAACAGTGAACATTGATCCTTGAATTTAGGGTTGCCCTATTATCAACAGTCAGCATTGATTCCTTGAATTTAGGGTTAATAGTTAGCATTGACTCCCTAAATTTAAGGTTAATAGTCAACAATGACTCCTTGAATTTAAGGTCAACGATCAACATTAACTCATATCCAACAAATGACTTACAATGCCACTACTAAACACAATGCCATAGGTAGCAACTAGTACTTTCTTTACAACCAAAACTCCACCACTAATCTAAATCAACTAAACATTTTTTGTAGTGTAAGGTAAGGTTGGCAACATTTTGATTTCAGCCCTACTTTCTCTTCTTATTCTCATCACATTCCACCAACACTGTCTTCCTTAACCCTTGAATAAATTAGCTGCCAACACTTTGTAAATGTAGCAAACATATCTCAATGGCACTCATAACATCAAATCAATAAGGACAAATATATGAGATGCTATTGACAACAAATCCAAGATTAGCCATCAAAGATTGGCTCAACATTAAATCCTCAATCTTTTTGTGTTTTCATCTAAGTCATATACCTTTTAAATTCATTTCATATTGGTCCTTTTTAGACGAAAAGTAGTCAAGTTATTAATAATTTTCATATTTTCAATATACAATTTCTAATGGTTTTAACTAATTTTTGTCTAAAAATGATTGATTTAGAATAAATTTAAAAGTTGTAAGACTCATATTAAAGTAAAAAAGGAGTTTCCATAAATAGTAAAATAAAAAATAATTCTAACCATACACCTTTGAAATATAGCCAAAGCATTGAAAAGTTTGAAAGGCATGCATTAATAGGTCAAGGTGCTAAATGGGCATGTAAACGTTGTCATCTTAAGAAAACAATAGTGAACTAGCCAACCTTTCAAATAGTTTATCAATAAAAGGTAAAGAAAAGTGATCTTTACAAGTTATAGTATTTAGCTTGCAAAAATCAATATCAACGCTTAACTTATTTTGAATTTAGGTGGCAATCAAATAATCATCTTGGTTTTTGACCATTATAATTCTATCATCTTTGGAACACTGGCATCAAACTAACCCATTTGCTAACTGAGAATGGGTAGATCATGCCAACATTAAAAAGCTTCAATACCACCTTTATTATATCAATCATGGAGGGATCAATCTACGTTGTGCTTCTCTTAATGGTTTTAAACCTTCCTCAAGTAGGAAATGATGCATACACATGGATGGGCTAATCCTTTAATGTCCACTATGGTCTATCCAATTACCATCTTATGATCTTTTAAAACCCAAACAAGCCTTTTTTCTTGCAGTAAGATCAAGTTCTTTGTAACAATCACTAGTAAAGTTTCTTCATCTCCCAAGAAAACATACTTAGGATGCTCTAGTGATGGCTTTAATTCTAATATGAGCAATTGTATAATAGAAAGTAAAAGTTTATTATTAGAAACAAGTAATTCAATCTAAGATACATCATACCTTTTAGAATAAGATGTAATAAATGTAATTTCATTATCATGTCTTTTATGCTTTCACACAAAGGTAGTTATATATTTGGTTTCTTGATATCTTCCTTTTTAAGGTGTTGGCTAAGAACTACTTGCAACATGTCTTTAAAATTGAGCTCAAAAACTTATGATGCTAAAGAATCAAGAATGTCAATAACAAAAACTGATTATGCATCACTATGATACCTTATAGTCTCAAAGATGTTGAATAAAACAATTTCACCGTAAAATTCCATAGTGAGTATACTATTAAGAACATTTATCTTTGTCCTTAATGTCTTTAAGTGAAGTTCTCAACTTCTCCCTAGAATTTACTAGTTTGTGATACAGAGAGGGAGAGTGAATCAGTATCACCATAATTCACAATTCAAAGGTAAGTGAACAACTTCAACCTCTTCTTAAAAGCGAACTCTTTCTCAAACTCGACTTAGTTGGATCTATTGCTACCTCCTAATCACAATAGTCCCCAAAGTCACTTTTCAGACACCTTGCCTAATAGACAATTCAAATGTTCTTGTTTAGGTGTTCATTAGGTTATGGGTTGGTAGATACTTTAACTGTATTCACAACTCAATTCAAAACACAGAATGTAAAGCAAATTAAGGAAACACGAGAATTATGTGGTTTCATCAATGTGACATACATTCACGGTAGTAGGGACTCTCCCTTACTAAGACTATCCACTATACTTGAAAATTCCAGTTATAATGGATGTCTTAATTCTCTGCTCCTTTTAATATTATAATTACTAAGTCAGTACAATACAAAAAGTGTCACTTATTGTGTCTACCCTTCTTTTAGCTTGTCTTGCTTTTGTTGAATTAAAAGGCTGCTGCATTGCTACTTAGAAGTTCACTGCAATGCTCTCTAACCTTTCTTGAAGAAATCTAGAAATACATTGAGTTCTTTCAATTCTTCGCCAAATTCCTTCTCTACGTTGTTTCACACAACTCTTGCTTTCACCATCTCATGGTCCCACCCGTCACCTTACCCCACAATCTCGCCTTACCTATCTGTTTCTCTCTCTCTTACTGTCTAGCCAGATTTCTCTCTCTTACCACCAGATTTCTCTCTATTACCATCAAGCTAGATTTCCTCTGTTCTACCGATGCTCTCTCTCTCTTCGTCCACCCCTCTTTGGCCGTTCCAGATTTTCTCTCCTTTTCCCTTATTTGGTCGTGTTTTCTCTCTCCTTCCTGTCCACTCCTTTGTTCTGGTTGTATACCTCTTTTCTCTCTCTTCTAATGGGTATCTCAATTTTTCTCTCTTTCTCTTGTGTTTTATCGACTGTTGGTGTGCTGGTGGTGTGTCATTCCTTTGCCATCCACTCTCCTATTTTCTTTATTTTTGCCGACTGTATCTCTCTCTTCTATGGCCATCTCTCAACCTCTATTCTTCATTTAGCCCAGTCGTCTCCCCTTTCTCTCTCTCGACACTCGTTCTTCATTCAACCCAGTTGTCGACTATCTCCTCTTTCTCTCTCTCTCTCTCTCTCTCTCTCTCGACAGTTAATTTCTTTGTTGTTGTTGATTTCTCCTTCCACCGGTCTACTCTGATTTGGCCAATTTTTGTTTTCTCTTCTTCTTCCACATCTACATTGTTCACTACAACTATAGTGTTAGGCAATTATTTTGGGCTTCATATAGTCTTCATAAAAACCTAATAGGGCAAATTTACCGTCTTGCCCTTATATATGGCTTTTACGTTCTTGCCCCTCCATGCGGCTTTTACCTTCTCACCCTTCCATTTGGCTTTACTTTCTTACACACTTAAACCTAGTTAACAACAATTACAACCCATACAAGGCTATGGGAATAACAATCTCCCCCTTTGTAATTATTGGCAACGCTCATAACAAAAGCCACTATGCAACAGTTTCAACTTCTCCTAAATATGCACTCTTCCTTTCTTAACTGCTCCCCCTACACTATTGCTTCTCTCCCCCTTTACCAACCAATTACAAATATGAAAAATTTGTAAAGTAAAGATGGAGGATTAACCTAAACTTCAGGCTTGAGGAGGCATGTGCACAGATAGACTCAATCTATGCTTTTCAAATAGCTTCGTGGATAGGGGTTTAGTTAGAATATCTAAAATTTGATCTTTAGTGCCAATATACTCTAATTGAATTGCACCATGTTCCACTTGATCTTTGATGAAGTGATACCGGATGTCAATATGCTTGCTCCTTGAATGTTGAACCGGATTCTTGCTGAGATCAATAACGCTTTGATTATCACAAAGTACACTTACTGGTAACTTCACTTCAACACCCAAGTTTGCCAATTGTCTTAGCATCCATATCACCTGTGTATATGCCACACAAGCAACCATATACTTAGCCTCAACTGTGCTCAAAGCAATATTGTTTTGCTTTCTACTTAACCATGCAACACACTTTGAACCTTGGTAGAAGCTGCAGCCACTGGTTGATTTTCTATTATCTATACTTCCTACCCAGTCTGCATCAGTGTATGCTTGTAGTTTAACAGAATCCATGGCTAGATACTACAAACCCATTTCCAGTGTTCCTTTGAGGTACCTTACGATTCTTTTCACTGCCAACACATGAGACATCTTAGGATCAACTTGGAATCTGCTGGCAGCGCACACAACTTTATAGGGCTTGTACTCCTTCCCTCTTGATCTTTTGTTAACTTACAGCCCAATGTCATAGGGGTACTGATAGGTTTGCTATCCTTCATGCCAAAACTTTTCAGCATCTCTTTGGCATATTTCGTCTAAGAAACAAAGATACCTTGTTCACATTACTTTATTTGTAATCCAAGAAAGTACATCATTTCTCCAATCAATGTCATGTCAAATTCCTCACTCATCTTCTATGCAAAATCTTGGCATAGCATAAAGTGATCCCCTTTAAAGATGATGTCATCAATATATACTATGGTTATCAGATGACCTTTCTTTGAGTTGAGCAAATACAGGTTATTATCAACCATTCCTCTTTTGAAGTTCAACCTTCTCAAGTATGCATCCAGCCTACTGTACCATGCTCTTGGAGCTTGCTTAAGACCATACAAGGCTTTCTTCAACTTGCACACATGTGTCTTATCCTTACTGATTTGTACTCCATCGGGTTGTTCAATATACACTTCTTCTTTTAGGAGCCCATTCCAAAAGGTGGATTTCACATCCATTTGATAGACTTTATACCTCTTGTGTGCTGCTAAAGTTAAGAACATTCTGATAGTTTCTAACCTAGCTACTGGTACAAAGGTTTCATCAACATCTACCCCTTTTATTTGAGTGTAGCCTTTGCAAACCAGTTTGGCCTTGTTCCTCACCACCTTGCCATCTTTATTATGTTTATTCCTAAACACCCATTTTGTTCCTATGACATTCTTATTAGTGGGTTTTGGAACCAGCTCCCATGTATCATCCTTCTCAATTTGATCCAACTCCTCATTGATAGCTTTGATCTAAGCTTTGTCTTGAATAGCCTCTTCAACAGATTTAGGTTCAACTTGTAAGAGTAAAGCAGCAGCTCCCACAATTCTTCTTCTTGTTGTAACTCCTGCTGATAGGTCACCTATAATCTGATCTCCTTGATGAGCACTAATCCATGTTTTCTTTGTCCTTCTTCCTTTCACTGTCTTAGTTGCAAGAGGATCTCTTTCTTTATCTTCAGAATCACTCTTCTTCGAGTTTGAATTTACTTCTTGTTCCTTTTCTTCAAGTTGGTCTGATTCTTCATCTACATTGAAGTCATCTTCTTCTTTGTCCTCAGCTTCGCCATTTTGCATTGTTTTCCAGTTCTCATTTATTCTCACATCACTGGAAGTGATCACTTTTCCTAGCTTATGCAGGAAAACTCTGTAACCTTTTGTCTTTTCTAAGTATCCTATAAAGATGCCTTTATCAAACCCTATCGTTGAATTTTCCTAAGTTTTGTTCCTTGTTCTTCACAAAACATGGGCTGGCAAAAACTCTGAGATACTTGGCTATTGTCTTCTTCCCACTCTATAGCTCATATGGAGTCTTATCAATATTGGGCCTTAGTAATACTTTGTTTAGTAGATGCATGATTGTAAATGTTGCTTCTGTCCAAAATCATATGTGAAACTTGGATTCCAGTAATAGAGTTCTTTCAACCACAGCTCTATTTTTCCTCTCTACCACCCCATTCTATTGAGGTGTTCTTATTACTGCCATTTGATGATGAATTCCATGGTTCTCAAGATAATCTTCAAAAACTTATTTGTAAATTCAGTACCTTGATCTAACCTCAATACTTTGATCTTCCTTCGACTCTCATTTTCAACCAATCTTCTGTATCTCTTGAAGCAATTCAAAACTTCTGACTTGTATTTGAGGTATATGAGGTAGGTCCTTCTTGAATAATCATCAACAAACAAAATAAAGTACCTCTCACCTTTCAAACATTTTGTCCTCATTAGTCCACACAAATCAGTATGCACAATGTCAAGCACTACTTCAGAACTAAACTCTTTGGTCTTGTACTGCTTTTTGGCATGTTTTCATTTAAAGCATGCTAAGCAAACATACTCTCTCTCTTTCCTAAGTTCGGGAATGTCTCTGATTGCATAAGTAGTGGTCAGATTCCTCATGTTCTTCTATGATAAGTGTCCTAACCTCCTATGCCAGAGTTGATTTGCTTCTTCTTTGGTGAGTAAACAGTTGCTTGTCTTGTCCTCATCAATCACATATAAATTTCCAACTACTCTTTTCCTGGCTACAACAGTATTGCCTTATTTACTCCTTACCTGAAAATCTATTTTTGTGAATATCACTTTGTGGTCATCGTTGCATAGTTGGCTGATAGATGCTAGATTATATCTGAGTCCTTCAACATGCAGAACATCTTTCAGCATTCTTTTTCCAATATTCACTAACCCTTGACTATTGATGTTGAGTGAATCATCATTGTCAAACTTGACTCTACCTTCTCTTGATTTGTTTAGTTTTGATAATTTACTCGTCTTCCATTATGTGCAAAGTGCATCCACTATCAAGGATCCACTGCTTATGCTTGCAATCAACCTTTAGTGCAATTTCAGCTATATTAGCCACCTCCCTTTTTGCTCTATATTCCTTCTTTTGAACTAGCTGAAAAATAGCTTTCTCCTTTTTCTTAGCTTTGACTACACCGCTTGTTTTTACTGTGCCATTGAGTGCCTTCTCTTGCTCAGGGAGAAGTATCATGCATCTCTTGGCATTATGGCCATCTTCCCCACACCTTTCACATTGTTCCAAGTTTGCCAATACAACAAACTTATTCTTTGAAACTACTGGTTTGGACTCCCACCAACACTCCTTGTCAATGTGTCCTTACTTTTTACAATATGTGCAAGAACTCACAACAAGTGTTCTTCTTTGAATTTTATATTGTCTCCCCCTATATGCAACATCATATTTTCTCAAGTTGGAGACATATACTGGCCTTCTCCATCAGTAGTTACTTGCCTTATGACCCCAAACTCCACAATAAAGACAGTGACCTTGAAACTGCCTCTTCTTGGGTCTAATCACAGCTTGTCTTCTTCTGTTTATCACTTGTTGTGTAGGCAAAGTAGCTGGCTTCTTTGCTTATGTGACTTTCATTTCAGTCACCTTATTCTCCTTCTTCTGTTCAGCCATAGCCCTCTGCTCTTTAACCACATACATCATTTTTGCCCTTGGCTTTGGTTTGATAACTATCTTTTGTTCTTCAATTATCTTCACCTGAGTCATAGCCTTCTCTTTCAACTTTTGTGGCAAATTCTCATTCTTCTTTTCTCTTGCAGAGCTTATTTCTCCTACCACTTCAAACATCTGTAAGTTTTTCTCACTCTTTTTAAGTTGTTACTGAAGTCTCAGTAACTTTATCTCTATTTCTTCAATTGTTGAAGTCCTTGAGCCAAGCTCTCTTGTAAGGTCTTCACATATTTTGATATGTTCTTCAAATTTCTCTTCAAGTCAATATGTTCAGCCTTTATTTCATCATTTTGAATTTCAACTTCCTCAGACTTTGCTTTAACTTCTTTTATGTGAGCTTCTAACCTTTTTATGGTTCTGCCCCCTTTTGATTATCTCTTTTGAAGCTGCTTCTAGCTTAGCTTCAAGATCTGGCTCTTCTTCATCAATCTCTTCTTCCTCTTCAGAGGTTGAGCTACCACCTTGTGCTGATGCCATAAAGACATGCTCATCTGATGAGTCTTCATTTCCCTCCTTATCACTTCTTTTGTCTAACTCACATAACTGAGACATCTTACTTTGTGGGTTGACAGTCTTCTTACTGACTTTCTTTGATTTGAATGATGAACTTCTCCATCTTGAATTCTGCTCATCATCACCATCCTCATCTTCGTCATCAAGTTTCACTTTGCACTAAGAAGCAAAGTGTCTAGTCTGCCAACAATGATAACATCACAAGGACAATTGTCCTTTTCCCTTCTTAGACCCCTTTTTGAATTTCCTTGTGAAGTAAGCCAATACTTCACCTTCACTTTCTTCCTCATCCTTATCATCATCATAGTTACTGGATGATTCTTCCTCTTCTTTTATCTTCAAGTGCTTCATAGCTTTAAAAGCTACCTCCTTGATACCTTCGTTGTTGCTGAACTTTCAGTTGACTTTATTCTCATCTTATATGCAATAAGGTTGCAGTGGAGATCGTGCAGAGACATAGAATTAGGATCTCTACTTTCCTTTATGGTTGTTATCTTTGAGGCAAACTTCTCAGGTAGAATTCTCAGAATTTCTTCACAATAGATGAGTCCTTTTTGTTCTTCCCATGACTTCTAAAGTCATTTACAGCATCAATAACCTGGTGAAGAACTCTTGGACTCTCATTCTTCTGCATTCTGAGGGATTCATATCTCTCCTTGAACACTTGAAGCTTAACCTCCTTCATTCTGCCATCACCTTCATAGACTTTCTGCAATATGTCTCATATCTCCTTAGCAGATTTGCAATCTATAACTTTAGCATACTCAGCATCTGTCAATGCTGAAATAATGACATTTGAGGCCTTTTCATTTATCTCAAACTGCCTTAACTCCTCTAAGGTTGGGTCTTTACCTTTTTTCGGAGCCGCCACAAAACCGTCCTATACACATTTCACCACATTCATGACCATGGTTGCAAATACCACTTGCATTCTTGCTTCACACATAGTTGGTTCTGTTGAAGATTGGAACCTTCTTACTGTAACTGATGCTAGTGCTGGTATTGGCTTCCATTTCTCAGTATGCTAAACAAGTCAAACTTCTAGATCCTTTCAAACTAGTACACCAAGCTGTTAAACTTCAAACTGGTGAACCTATGCTCTAATACCAATTAAAGTTCCTGACTTCTCCCTAGGATCTACTAGTTTGTGATACAAAGAGGGTGGTGAATCAGTATCACCACAATTCGCAATTCACAAGTAAGTGAACAACTTTAACCTCTTTTTAAAAGCGAACTCTTTCTCAGACTTGACTAAGGTGGATCTATTGCTACCTATTAAACACAATAGTCCCCAAAGTCACCTTTCAGACACCTTGCCTAATGGACAATTCAGATGTTCTTGTTTAGGAATTCATTAGGTTATAGGTTGGCTGATACATTAGTTGTGTTCACAACTCAATTTAAAATACAAAACGTAAAGAAAATTAAGGACACACCACATTTACGTGGTTCCGTCAACGTGACGTACATCCATGATGGAAGGGACTCTCCCTTATTAAGACTATCTACTATACTTTAGAATTCCAGTTACAATGGATGTCTTAATTCTCTGCTCCTTTTAATATTGCAATTACTAAGTAAGTACAATACAAAGAGTGTCACTTACTGTGTCTACCCTTCTTCTATCTTGTCTTGCCTCTGTTGAATCGAAAGGCTACTCCACTGCAGCTCAGAAGTTTACCGCAATGCTCTCTAACCTCTCTTGAACAAATCAGGAAATACGTTCAGTTCTTTCAATGCTTCGCCAAATTCCTTCTCTACATTGTTTCACACAACTCTTGCTTTCATCGTCTCACAGTCTCCCCTGTCACCTTGCCCCATAATCTCACCTCACTTATCCTTTTTTCTCTCTCTTGCTGTCCAGTCAGATTTCTCTCTCTTACCTTTCAGTTGGATTTTCTCTGTTCTACCAACGGTCTCTTTCTATTCGTCCTCCCCTCTTTGACCGTTCTAGATTTTCTCTCCTTTTCCCTTATTTGGCCTTGTTTTCTCTCTCCTTCCCATCGACTCCTCTATTCTGGTCGTATACCTCTTTTCTCTCTCTTCCAACGGCTGTCTCAATTTTCTCTCTTTCTCTCATGTTTTGCCGACTGTTGGCATGCCGGTGGTGTGTCTTTCCTTTGCCGTCCACTCTCCTCTTTTCTCTATTTTTTCTGACTGTATCTCTCTCTTTTATGGCCATTTCTCGACCTTTGTTCTTCGTTCAACTCGGCCGTCTCCCCATTTTATCTCTTGACGATTGATTTCTTTGTTGTCGTCAGTTTCTCCTTCTGTTGGTCTGCTCTGATTTGGCCAATTTTCATTTTCTCTTCTTCTTCTGTTGATGACTACACTGTTAGGCAATTATTTTGGCCTTTATATACTCTCCATAAAAACCTAGGGGTGACATTAGGGTATTGTCATTCTCCATATCATAAATGTATAAATCTGCTAGAAAGGCTAACTCATTAACTTGTATAAAAACATCCTCAACAATTGCTTTAAGATAGGTATTAGATTGATTAGCAAGTTTTATAATCACACCAATTTCTTTAGAAGGACCAAGATTTAAAGAAGCATAAATAGATTATGGCATAACATTAATTGATGCTCCTAAATCTAGATTGGCTCTTTTAACTCTAGTGTTGCATATTATGCAAGGAATAGTAAACATACCAGGGTCTTTTAACTTAGGTGGAAGTTTTCTTTAAATAATAGTCAGGAAACACTTACCTTTTCATCACTTTTGATCCTCCTTTTAGAGGTGCACAATTCTTTAAGAAACTTTGCATATTAAGGCATTTGTTTAATTGCATTAAAGAGGGTTATGTTTACTTCTTCCTTTTGAAATATCTTTAATATCTCCTTTTATTGCTCCTTTTTAAAAATTTTATTAATCTGCTTAGGAAAGGGGGTAAGGTAACATTGTATAAAATAAAGGGTTGAGGGTTTACCTTAGGTGTCAAAGCTTTGGCTTTGATGAGTTTATCTTTAATTGGCATGACTTCTTCTTCTATGGTCTCTCTTTTTTCCCTTAAAAGGTGTATTTATTGGTGCTTTTACATTTTTTTTTTACTACCTAAGACTATGGCACTTGCATTCTCTTTTGGATTTGCCATGATTTAAAAAGGTAGTTTGCTAAGTCTATTAAGGAGAATTGGAAAAGCCTTCAACATGATTTGTTCTTTAGATACTTTGACTAGTTTAATGCTTGAAAAAACTATATGAAATTCCTTTTGATGCTTATATGGATCTTTACTTACAAGAACATGAAAGGTTGGCAAAAGATGAATTAAACCATATTTTAACTCAAAAGCAACATCAACAAGATACTCTATGCAAAGAGACTTTTAGTTTTGATTAAGAGCCACCAACTCCTAAGGAGTTCGATTACTATTGTTGGTATTTATAGGCATGATTTTTGTCTTAGTATCATGTGATAAGCTTGATGATGATGAAAGATTGGATGCAAGTGTAAGTCCTAGTTAAGGAGGAAAAACCATATGCTTGTTAGCTTGGATCTAGTCTTTTATTTGATGAAACTTTTGATCAAACTCTTCATTGAACATACAAGCCTACAAAACAAGTTATACAGGATTATAATCATGAAAAAAACACATTATTTAAACAATTAATCCTTGGCAATGGTTCCAAAATTTGATGTGTTCTAGATACACCGAAATTACTCTAAATCACTCAATTAATAAGTTTGCAATTAAGGTGAGTCAAGGTCAAATCCTCAAAGATTGAGTTTTGATTAATCAATTAGTTAATGATCATCATCCTAATGAGTTCACAAAAATAAAAGAGCATTGGGGAAGGAATTCAGTTTTAATTAAACTAATAAAAATCAAAACCCAAAATTAATTACAAATAAAATTAATAAATGAACACATCTTTGGCAATAAGGATATTTACACTATTGGATTCACACATTGATTAGAATAATGACAAGTTCTATTATTTTAAATCTTTCCTTAATTCATTGTTAATTAAGACAAGTTCTTTAATTGATTTCCAATCAATTAAATGATCTAGGACAAACCTTCTAACTATAATTTACAAATAGCATTAAGATAAGAAAGATAGTCAAATCTAAACAACAAATTTATAAGCTTATCTATTTAAGTTTAAACTATGTTCTCTATAAAAATTAGAAAAAAACTTGACCATAATTATTAATTTCTATTTGCTACTTAATATTAGAATTATCAAGCAATTACGAATTTGACTTCTAAAATAACATAAGATGTTAAAGTGTAACTGTTTAGTATGTATCCTAACAATCAAATAATAGAATCATAATGATAATTATAGTAAAAGAACATAAGAATTCAAAGTAAAGAATCATATTATAAATGAAAACCAACAAATCTCATAATGCTTTCTTTAATGACTTCAATTCTTATAATCAAAAATAAAACCCTAACTTTGCATATCATATGTGTGTACAAGTGAAAGAAATAAAAGAAAGGTCTACATGTGTCTTTATTTTTGATACCTTAACATGTTTATTTATAGTACTAAAGGACAACAAAGATAACATAAAGAAAGCTAGATGAAGCTCTTTAGAATTGACTAAGCATATTTGGAGAACAACTCCTAATTATGACAACTTTGACCAGCCAATAGGCTAAATTAAGGACATCAATTCATAATGCAATTCCTTCTAAGTATCTATAAATAAGTCTATTCTACAAAGTTCAAGATATATATTTTAATTTTCACGACGGTACTAAATCCATCTCGTAATGTTGAAAATGTAAAATTTTCAAAATACACTCAAATAGTTATATTTTCTTAAAACTCCATCTTTAAGTTTCCAAATTGCTCCAATCCATTTTTCTTTCCTAAAACAAGAAATCAACTCTAATAAGTACATTTAGGGAGAAAATGTTTTGATGCACATAACATATTGATCAAAGTTTAATGAATTTAGAGTATCAAAGACTTAATAGAGTGCTTCACACAATAAATATAAGGTTTGGTGTAGAGGTAAACGTTAATTTCATGATATATTTGGTGAATGTCTCCTTATGGCACAAGTAAAATTTTGTTAGCATGAAATAAAGTTATAGGGTCATCCTTTAAAATAACTATGCAAACACAATAAAAAAAACACAAATCAAGATTAATGAGTCTTTTATTTGATAAAATTCAGTAAATTCAGTGTACAAAAATTATAAGGGCATATTTGTCATAACAAACATAATGTTTGGTGTAGAAATAAAAATTAATTTCATGATTATTCATCATGAAAAATTGTAATGAATGAAAGGAGAAGTCTTGTTTATAAGAAATAAAGATCAGGGCCCTTCCTTCAAGAATTAAGCTATTCAAACCTAGTTGAAAAACTAATAAAGATCAATGACTCCTTTGATTATTCAAAATGAATGGATTCATAATGTCAAAGGTGTAATGACGTGATTATCACAAATCAATATAATATTTAGTGTAGATATAAAAGTTAATTACATGAACACTTTCTGTGAATGTTTCATTAAGATGAAACGAGAAGACCTTTTAGCAAGAAATGAATTTCTGGGGTTATCCTTTAAGAGTTGAATCTTTCAAACATAAGATGAAAAGCTAATGACACCATTCTTTGCTAAAATTCAATAGCTTTATATTGTCAAAATTGTAATGATGCACTTTTCACAATTAATATTACTTTTGGTGTAAGGAAAAAAATTATTTTCATGATCATTTTTTGTGAATGTATCCTGATAACTAATAAAGAAGTCCTTTCAACAAGAATGAATTTATAGGGTTATCCTTCAAGAATTAAACCATACAAATGCATTAACAAAAGCTACTAAGGACAAATAACTCTTTTGTTTGATGGAACTTATCTTGTGATAGGTTCTTAACCATTACAACAGGAACTAGACATATGCCTACATTATATATAGCAACTCATAATAATTTATATTTAATAATAAGTATGCTCTTGTCAAAAGTGTTTAGCACTTTGGTGGATTTTGAAAAATATTTTGAAGAAACTAATCCTTGATTAATACTATTCATATTTGCACTTGAATTAATAAGTATGATAACAAAAAATATATATTCTTTTTTAACAATAATTTTATTTTTGTGTGTCATTTATAGGTAATAACTTTGTCAATAAGTTTGATAGATTAAAAACAATTAATGTCTTATTTTTTAAGGAATATTTAGAGATGCTTTTTTTTTCTACAAACATTATTTCTAGTATAATAATCCATTCTCTTCATTATCTTATTTTTATTTTGAGTTCATTAATTCTAACTTTAAACTATTGTATAGAAAATTCCTTTTGTTTTATTCCAATAGCATATTATTATTTTTAAACTATAACCTTTATTTGGGGCAATAATTTTAAAAGCATTCATTAAGTTAGATTTTTTTACCTTTTCTTCTTTGGTTTGATATAAATATTTTTCTAACTATTCTCTTTCCTATATTAGATCTAAAATTTTATTGATTAGATCTAATATTATATTATCTTTTTTGGTTAAGACTAATTAGCTATGGCATTTACAACGAGTATTATAATGGTCACATTGAACTTAACAACTTACTTTAAAGTTAGAATTATAGCTAGAAGAATTAACTTCTTCAATAATATCTAATTCTAAATCATCTTGATTTGAATCACTTTTGGATAAAAAGATATTCATCAATGACCTCTAAAATCTCCATCTATTGATAATTCTTGAATTTTTTGTTTTGTTATACGCATATTACCATAATGTCTCATTTTTTCACATTTATAACAAATAATAGTTTTCTCTTTCTTTTCCTTAGGTTTTCATTTTTCTTTTGTTTTTATCTAACAAGATGTCTTTTCTTTATCTATTTTATTTTTCTAAAATGTTCATAATCCTTTCTTTTAGGTCTTTTAGGCTATATCATGGGTGAATAACATATTTGTTCACAAAAATCTCCTAAAGCTCTTTTAACTTGCATTTTCTTATTTTGTAATTGTTTATGTAACTTAATCTCATTAAAGTTTAACTCCTTCAGCAATGACTTCAACTACTAATTTTTCATTAGTATGCTTACTATAATTCAAGAATGATAGGCTTTAACTCCTTCAATAATGACTTCAATTTTTCACGTTTTTTGCAAAAGGGTAAAATGTCCTTATATAAACTTTTCTTTTTATAAGTCACTTTAACTATTTTCCCTTGTAAAAACTTTTGAGAAAAATACATCTTTATACCGCTTAAAGTGAGACAAATCTAGATATTTTAAATTAATAAGTAGCTTATATGTTTTGTCTGCTAGAAAAGTGGTTATTTTAATAAAATGACTTGTAATTGTGCATACAAGTATATTAAATAATTAGATATTTGTATTTCAACCAAATTTTTATTGTTGTAAAAATGTGATTTTTGGTTACTCTTATTAAATAAAAATCCCTTAGCTCTTAAGCTATCCTATAAACTCAATTGTTATTATTTTACCAATTTAAGGGCCACTATTAACTTTTGTATTTACAGTTATTGCATACATCATCATTTAATAAAGTAACATTAATATTTAATATTTTGACATTCAACCTAGGTTCCATTTAACCAAACTAGTCCTATCATATTAGGCATAATTATAATCAGATTGTACTTCTATTGAACATAATATTTGGTGTTGATCTTCGATAATATATTTTGGTATGAGCATTATTAAAGGTCATTTTATTTAATTAGTAAGACTCCTTTGTATAAGAAGGCCCTTTTATACGGTTTTGTTCTAATAAGAACATATGTTAAAGTTATTGTATATAATCTTTTTCATATTCACTTTTAGATTTAATTTGTTCCTTTTTCTCTAAAACTAAGTTGTTTTTATCTTTTAATCTTAGGCCTTTAAGCCTTATAATTGTTTTATTAACTAATTATACATTTTTTATTCCTTTATTAGGCATATTACATTTAATGCTTTTAGATGGTAAAGGCCTAAATAGAAGTTTTTTTTTTTTTTGGATATTTTAGGTTTAATCATATGCTTAGGAATATAATCCTAAATGGATTTAGAGTGGTAAAGTTATAATGAGATGCTATTGCAATTCATATAATGTATGGTCTAGAAATCAAGTTAATTTTATAATCATTTTATTTGCCTCATTGTGAAGAAATTTGATATCTTGTTAGTAGGAAATGAAGTCATGGGTATATCCTCTAGGAATGGGACTTTCTAAACTCAAAAAGAAAAACTAAGCAAGATTAATAACTCCTTACAACAAAAGGATAGATCTTGTTAGTATGAAATAAAATTACAAGCTCAACCTTTAGGAATTGAACCTTTGAAAATTTAATTGAGATTAATCACTCCTTTATTTAATGGAATTCAATGGATTTAAAGTGTTATAATTGTAATGACATGCTTATTGCAATGAATATCATGTTTGTTATAGGTACAAAAGTTAATTTTATGATCATTGTTAATGAATGATTACTTTCAATGTAAGAAGAAGACTTGTTAATTGGAAAGAAAGTTATGGATTCATTCGTCAATAGTTAAACCATTCAAACACGATAAGACAAGCTAATTATGATTAATGACACCTTTTTTTTTTATGCAATTCTATGGATTCAAAGTGTTAAAATTGTAATGATGTGTTTGCCATAATGAATATAATGTTTGATGTAGACATAAATGTTAATTTTATCATCATTTTGTATAAATAACACCTTATAATGAAACAAAATGATTAGATCATCCTATTCTTTTAGGAAAGGAACCATTAAAACTTATAAAGAATAGCTCATCAAGGTCAATAAATCCCTTATTTGATAGAATTCAATAAATCTAAAGTGTGATTATTGCAATAATGTAGCTATTATAATGAATGTAGTGTTTGATGTAGAGAAAAAAAGTTAATTTCCCAATCATTTTGTGTGAATGTTTCCTTGTGATAAAAGGAGAAGTGTTCTTAGCAATAAATGAATTGCTAGCTTATCCTTTATGATTTGAATCACTCAAATCTAATAGAAAAAGCTATTTAGGATTAATGACCCTTTTTTCTTAGAGAGAGATAATTTAATGGATTTACTTAGCCAAAGTTGTAGTGGGATGCTTTCATAATGGATATAATGTTTAGTGTGAACACAAAACTTAATTTCATTACTATTTTGTGTGAATGACTCCTTACAATAAAAGTAGAATTCTTGATAAGAATTAATTAGGATCAATGACTCTTTTATTTGATGATATTCAATGGATTAAAAGTGTCAAAGTTGTAATAATGTACTTGTTAGAATGACTATAACATTCATTATAGACAAAAAAAAAAAGTTAATTTAATGTGAATAACTCCTTTCAATGAAAGGAAAAGTCTTATGAGTAATAAATGAAGTTATATAATCATCCTTTAGGAATTGAACCTTTTACACTCAATAAGAAAAGTTAATCAAAATTAATAACTTATTTGTATGATATAATTCAATAGATTCAGAGTGTCGAAATCGTAAAAATGTACTTCTTTCAATGAATATATTATTTATTATAAATGAAAAAGTTGATTTCATTATTATATTGTATAAAGACCCTTTGTAATGAAATGACAACTGTTGTTCCCACAGCCTTGTATGGGTTATAATTGTTGTTAACTAGGTTTAAGTGTACAAGAAAGTAAAGCCATATGGAAGGGCAAGAAGGTAAAGCCATATGGAAGGGCAAGAAAGTAAATCCGCCACGTAAGGACAAGAACGTAAATCCGTCACATAAGCCCTATTAGGGTTTCATGGAAGAGAGTATATAAAGACCTTAGAAGACAAAACTAGGGTAAGGTCAACACAATTAAATACTCGACAACACACCAAACCTTACACGAAAGAACACCACCTGCAAAAGAAAAGAGAAATCGTGCAAGCAAAAAGAGTAGCCAGCCAAAACCTAGTGCAAATGGAAACAATAAAACGTTGGAAGAGTGGAGTCGGCCAAAACCTAAAGAGAGAAACCGTCAAACACCACTTGAAAATGAGAGAAATTCGGCGGTAAGAGAGAGAAACGGACGACACAGCAAGAGAGAGAGAAATGAATGTCACGACTGGACAGTGAGAGAGAAAGCACGACACGACAAGAGAGAGAAATGGGTCGACACGGCTGGACAATGAGAGAAAAAGCACAACATGGCAAGAGAGAGAAATGGGTTGACAGCAAAATAAAGAAACATGTCGACGACAAAACAGAGCAGACGATTGACGACCAAAATAGATGGTTGGCAAAAATAGAGAAACGGCTAAAAGGGGCTAGATGACTAGATGACAGAACGAAGAGTGGACAACAAGGAGATAACACGGTAAAGACGTGGATGGTAAAATGAGTTGATGGCAAAATAGAGTGGACAGTGAGAGAGATCTAATTGGACAAAGAGAGAAAGACCATCGGCAGAACACGAAAGAAAGAGAGAAAAATTAAGACAGCCGTTGGAAGAGAGAGAAAAGAGGTATACGACCAGAATGGAGGAGTCGACGAGAAGGAGAGAAAAAGAAACCTGACAGCCAACCAAGTGAGCACGGCAAAACATACCACCGGCGGAAGGAGAGAGAAACCCAATAGCCAAATAGGGAAGGAGAGAAAAACCCGATACGGCCAGAAGAGAGGTGTTGACGGCAAAGGAGAGAAAAGGCCAAATAGAGTGACCGACTTAAAGAGAGAAAATGACAGACAGCTGAAGAAGAGCAGATAGCAGAACGTGCATCGATGTGAGACTAGAACTTGCGATGGTGTGAGACCAGAACGTGCGACGGCATGAGACTAGAAGCAAGGGGCAGGCAGTGAGAAGGTGAAAGCAGGAGTTATGTGAAACAACGTAGAGAAGGAATTTGGCAAAGCATTGAAAGAACTCAACATATTTCCAGATTTCTTCAAGAGAGGTTAAACAGCATTGCGGTGAACTTCTAAGCGGCAGTGGAGCAGCCATTTAATTCAACAGAAGCAAGACAAGTTAAAAGAAGGGTAGACATAGTAAGTGACACTCTTTTTATTGTACTTGCTTAGTAATTACAATATTGAAAGGAGCAGAGGATTAAGACTACCATTGTCACTGAAATTCTCAAGTATAATGGATAGTCTCGGTAGAGGGAGAGTCCCTATCACTGTGGATGTACGTCATGTTGACAAAACTATGTAAATCTCTTGAGGATGTTGATGATGAGCAGAATTCAACATAGAGAAGATCATCATTCAAATCAAAGAAGTCCAGTAAGAAGATTGCCAACCCACAGAGGAAGAAAAGAGACTCATTCAAGAGTTATGTGAGTCAAACAAAAGAAACTGATGAGGAGGAAGATAAAGGCTCATTAGATGAGCATGTGTTTATGGCATTAACACAAAGTGGTAGCTCAACCTTTGAAGAGGAAGAGGAGGTTAATAAAGAAGAACTAGATCTTGAAGCTGAGTTGGAAGTAGTTTCAAAGGAGATAATCAGAAGGGGCAGAACTATAAGAAGGTTAGAGACCCATATAAAACAAGTTGAAGCAAAGTCTAAGGAAGCTGAAAGTCAAAAGGATGAAATAAGGGTTGAGCATATTGAATTGAAGAGATGATTTGAGGAACAGATCAAAATATGTGAAGACCTTACAGTAGAACTTGGCTTAAGGGCTTTAAAAATTGAAGAAATAAAGAAAGAGTTGCAAAGACTTCAGCAACAACTCAAAAGTAGCAAAGAGAACTTGTAGAAGGTTAAAATGATAGGAGAAACAAGTTCTACAAAAGGAGAGAAGAATGTAGAGAAAGTACAACAATCTGAGGTTGCATTGTCTAAAGAAAATAAGAATGTGCCACAGAAGTTGAAAGAGAAGGTTGTAACTCAGAAGAAGATAGCTGAGAATAAAAAAGATCTAAAGAAGCAACCTAAGGTGGCAAACAAGAAGGAAGAAAAGAAAGTTAGCTAGCAAAGGACTACGCTGAACAGAAAAAGGAGAAGAAGGTGATTTAAATAAAAGTCACACAAGCAAAAAAGCCAGCTACTTTGCCTACACAGCAAGTGATGAACAGGAGAATACAAGCGTAATCAGACCCAGAAGAGGCAGTTTCACGGTCATTACCTTTATTGTGGAGTTTGGGGTCATAAGGCGAGAAACTGCTAGTGGAGAGGGCCAGTATATATCTCCAACTTGAGAAGATACAATGCTGCATACAGGGGCAGACATTACAAAATCTAGCAGAGAACACTTGTTGCAAGTTCTTACACATATTGTAAAAGGCAAGGACATACTGACAAGGACTATTGGTGGAGGCCCAGATCAGTAGTTTTAAAGAACAAGTTTGCTCTATTGGTCGACTTGGAACAGTGTGAAAGGTGCAGGTAGGATGACCATAATGTCAAGAGATGCATGACACTTCTCCCTGGGCACTCAATGGCACAATGCAAATAATTGGTGCAGTCAAAAGGTGAGAAAAAGCAGAAAGCTATCTTCCAGCCAGTTCAAAAAAAGGAATATAGAGCAAAAAGGGAGGTGACTAATATAGCCAAAATTGCACTAAAGGCTGATTGCAAGGATAAGCAATGGATCCTTGATAGTGGATGCACTTTGCACATACCGAGATACAAGAGTAAATTATTAAAGTTAAACAAATCAAGAGAAGGAAGAGTCATGTTTGGCAATGATGATTCACTCAACATCAGTGGTCAGGGGTCAGTGAATATTGGAAAAGGAAAGCTGAAAGATGTTTTCCATGTTGAAGGACTCATACATAATCTAGCATTTATCAGCCAACTATGCAATGACGACCACAAAGTGATATTCACAAAATAGGTTGCCAAGTAAATAGTAAAGAAGGCAATACTGTTACAATTAGGAAGAGAACAGCTGGAAATTTATATGTGATTGATGAGGACAACACAAGTAGCTGTTTACTCACCAAAGAAGGAGAAAATCAACTTTGGCATAAGAGGCTAGGACACTTATCACAGAAGAACATGAGGAAGCTAACCACTACTCATGCAATCAAAGACATTCTCGACCTTATGAGAGAGAGAGAGTATGTTTGCTTAACATACTCTAAAGGAAAACATGCCAAAAAGCAGTATAAGACCAAAGAGTTTAGTTCTGAAGCAGTGCTTGACATTATGCATATTGATTTGTGTGGACCGATGAGGACAAAAAGGTTGAATGGTGAGAGGTACTTCATCTTTTTTATTGATGATTATTCTAGGACCTGCATCATGCACCTCAAACACAAGTCAGAAGTTCTAAATTGCTTCAAGAGATACAGAAGATTGGCTGAAAATGAGAGTGGAAGGAAGATCAAAGTATTGAGGTCAAATCAAGGCACTGAATTTACAAATAAAACTTTTGAAGATTACCTTGAGAAGCATGACATTCATCATTGGATGGTAGCAGTAAGAACACCTCAATAGAATGAGGTGGTAGAGAGAAAAAATAGAGCTGTGGTTGAAATAGCAAGAACTCTACTCTTGGAATCCAAGCTTCACACAAGATTTTGGACAAAGGCAACATTTACAGCTGTGTATCTACTGAATAGAGTTTTACTAAGGCCCAATACTGATAAGACTCCATATGAGCTATGGAGTGGGAAGAAGACAACAACCAAGTATCTAAGAATCTTTGGCAGCCCATGTTTTGTGAAGAATAAGGAGTAAAACTTGGGAAAATTCAATGCTAAGACTAATAAAGGCATCTTTGTGGGATACTCAGCAAAGACAAAAGGTTACAGAGTTTTTCTGCATAAGCTGGGAAAAGTGATCACATCCAGTGATGTGATAATAGATGAAAACTGGAAAACAATACAAAATGTAGAAGCTGGGGACAATGAAGAAGATAACTTCAATGTAGATGAAGAATCAAACCAACCTGAAGAAAAGGAACAAGAAGTAAGTTCAGACTCAGAGAAGAGTGAGTCTGAAGATAAAGAAAGAGATCCTCTTGCAACTAAGACTGTGCAAGAAAGAAATCCAAAGAAAACGTGGACTAGTGTTCATCAAGAAAATCAGATCATAGGTGACCCATCAGTAAGAGTTACAACAAGAAAAAGAATTGTGGGAGCTACTGCTTTACTCTCACAAGTTGAACCTAAATCTGTTGAAGAGGTTACACAAGATCTAACTTAATCTTTGTCCATAAAGCCATTTGAAAAGCACAGAATGAGTCTGTCTGTGTGAATGCCTCCTCAAGCCTGAAGTTCAAGTGAATCCTCCATCTCTACTTTGTGAGTTTTTCAAATTTGTCATTGGTTGGCAAAGGGGGAGAGAAGCAACAGTGCAAAGGGAGCTGTTAAGAAAGGGAGAGTGCATATTTAGGGAGAGTTGAAATTGCTACATAATGGCTTTTGTTATGAATGTTGTCAACAAATACAAAGAGGGAGATTGTTGGTCCCACAGCCTTGTATGGGTTGTAATTGTTGTCAACTAGGTTTAAGTGTGCAAGAAAGTAAAGCCACATGGAAGGGAAAGAAAGTAAAGCCACATGGAAAGGCAAGAAAGTAAATCCGCCACATAAGGGCAAGAACATAAATCTGCCATATAAGCCTTATTAGGGTTTCATGGAAGAGAGTATATAAAGACCTTGGAAGACAAAACTAGGGCAAGGCTAACACAATTGAATACTCGGCAAAACACCAAGCCCTACACGAAAGAACACCACCTGCAAAAGAAAAGAAAGATCGTGCAAGCAAAAAGTGTAGCCATCCAAAACCTATTGCAAACGAAAACCACAAAACGTTGGAAGAGTGGAGTCAGCCAAAACCTAGCAAGAGAAACTGTCAAACACCACTTGAAAAAGAGAGAAATCTGATGGTATGAGAGAGAAATTCGGCTGGATAGCAAGAGAGAGAGAGAGAAACGGATGACATGGCAAGAGAGAGAAATGGGTCGACAGCAAAACAGAGAAACGGGTCGATGGAAAAATAGAGTGGACGATCAACAACCAAAAATAGACAGTCGATAAAAATAGAGAAACGACTGAAAGGGGCTGGACAACTGGAGGACAGAATGAAGAGTGGAAGCAAGGAGACAACACGACAAAGAGATGGATGGCAAAACATAGTGGATGGTGAGATAGATCCAGCTGGATGGTGAGAGAGATCCGGCTGGATGATGAGAGAGAGACTGTCAGCCAAACACGAGAGAAAGAGAGAAAAATTGAGACAGCCATTGGAAGAGAGAGAAAAGAGGTATACGGCCAAAACAGAGGAGTCGACAAGAAGGAAAGAAAAAAAACCTAACGGGCAACCAAGTGAGCACGGAAAAACACACCACCGGCGGAAGGAGAGAGTAACCCGATGGCCAAACAGGGAAGGAAAGAAAAGGCCGAATAGAGTGATTGGCTGAAAGAGAGAAAACGATATATGACTGAAGAAAAGCAGTTAGCAAAACATGTGTCGGTGACGTGAGACTAGAACATTCATTGGCGACCAGAACATGCAACGGTGTGAGACCAAAACATGTGACGGCGTGAGACTAGAAGCAAAGGGTAAGTCGTGAGACGATGATAGCAGGAGTTGTGTGAAATAACGTAAAGAAGGAATTTGGTGAAGCATTGAAAGAACTCAACGTATTTTTAGATTTCTTCAAGAGAGGTTAGACAGCATTGCGGTGAACTTCTAAGCGGCAATAGAGCAACCTTTCAATTCAACAGAGGTAAGACAAGCTAGAAGAAGGGTAAACACAGTAAGTGACACTCTTTGTATTGTACTTGCTTAGGAATTGCAATATTGAAAGGAGCAGAGGATTAAGACAACCTTTGTAACTAGAATTCTCAAGTATAGTGGATAGTCTCGGTAGAAGGAGAGTCCCTACCACTGTGGATATACGTCATATTGACAGAACCACGTAAATCTCGTGTGTCCTTAATTTGCTTTATGTACTATATTTTGAATTGAGTTGTGAACATAGATAAAGTATTAGCCAACCTATAACCTAACGAAGACCTAAACAAGAACGTTCGAATTCTCTGTTAGGCAAAGTGTTTGAAAGGTGACTTTTGAAACTATTGTGATCAATAGGTAGTAATAAATCTACCTTAATCGAGTTTGAGAAAGAGTTTACTTTTAAGAAGAGATTGAAGTTGTTCACTTACCTATGAATTGTGAATTGTAGTGATATTGATTCACCTCTCCTCTCAGTATCACAAACTAGTAGATCCTAGGGAGAAGTTGGGAACTTCAACAACTCTTGTTAATAAGAAATGAAGTTAAAGGTCATTCTTTAGGAATTAAACTATTTAAAATACATAACAAAAGCTAATCATAATAAATAATTTAAAATTATTAATAAAATTAATAAATAATTATTTAAATAATGATTAATAAATATAAATAATTGTTAATAAATATAATTTAAAATAAAATGAATTTTTAATAAGCATAAAATAAAAAATAGAAAATAGAAATCTATTCTTGAATCCTTTTTTATGGTACTCCTAATAACAAATTCAATGAAGATAGGGTAAGGCTTATAACTCAAAGGATTAGAGCACCTAGCTACGAATCATAATATTAAGGGTTTAAATCCCTCCTTACCTACAATCGGTTGAAAAAGGAAAGTCCTTTTCCTCTAGAGGTAGGAAAATCATGATCAAGATAATAAATCTATCAAGTTAAACCTGAATGAAATATGTGGCATTCAACCTCTTTAATTCCATCAAATACTTTAAAGAACTACAAAGGAATTAAAAGAATAAAAAAGCAAGTTATTTATTTGTA
Source organism: Ceriops decandra (assembly GCA_020615895.1). NCBI lineage: Eukaryota > Viridiplantae > Streptophyta > Magnoliopsida > Malpighiales > Rhizophoraceae > Ceriops > Ceriops decandra. The sequence continues at coordinate 124,776 of JAHLGO010018750.1, read as the reverse complement.
GTATAAGATTGAATTTTCTCCATCTACATCAGCTTTAACAGTTAATGAACTAGTTTGTAATTCTTCTCCTTATTCTCTATCATTTTTGGACATTAGGTATAGGGATAAAAATAAAATTATAAATGTTTTAACAATTGAAATAAAAGAAGAAAGAAAAGTTAAAGAGTTATTTTATACTCCAAAAAATGAGTTTAAAAAATGGTTTTATATGATATTTTCAAAAGAACAATATGATTCTTAGTTTAAAAGACATTAAAACATAGTTTAAGAATTTAGGCCATATGATGTGTTCACTTTTATCAAGAAGATGTATAAACATCAAAAAAGAAAATTTTCTAATTTTAAAGGTAAAAAGACATGCATAGTCTTAGAAAACACATATCAAAATTATCTTACAAAAACAAGAAAGAGGTTTAATAATATCCACCCTCTTACTTTAAATTTAACTACTAAACTTAAAGAAAGAGATGTTATAGTCTCACCACATAGAGCAGAAATCATTAAATTGGAATCAAATGTTAGTGCTATTATACAATAAGACAATTATACCAACTTATGTTTCTAGTCAATTAGAAAACAATTAATTGGAATTGAAGAAAAGGTTAAAGAAGTAATGCAGAGGGTTATTATCTTAAAGCTTTTATTTAAATCATAAATTGAACAAAGCATTTTTTTTGAACCTATATCTCTTGAAAAAATTAATTACAAAATGACTAAGGAAAGGATTGATAAGTCTAAAAATTTTATATTAGGCTATAAAGTGTCTTAAAAGCAAAGGATTAAAAGATAAATGAGCTACTATCTTAGAAAAAGAAGAGTAGAGGGAAACACAAATTGAGGATCATACTAATACTCATTGCAAATTAAATAATGACAAAAACATAGAAACATTACAAGAGATTTTCTTATTAAAACAAAGAGGTATACCTTTGTCAACGAAGGACCTTATTAAGTTATTAAGTTGACTTTTAAGAAAGTATCAACAAAATTATGTTATCCTAGAGCTACACCTATTGATCTTTTAATAAAAGAATAGAGTAAGTACAATAATGTATAATATGATGGGTCTAATGCAGTTAAATAGAATTTGGATGATATGTCTAAACATCATATAATAGTTTTATTACACTATATGACGATGTTTGTAACAACATAAAAAACAAAAGGTAATTCTAACCCTTAAATAACGAAAATTATTTTTAGTGGCCTTATTGGTCAACTAAAATCATGGTGGGATTTTTATTTATCCTAAGAAGTAAAAATTCAAATCCTTTTTGCTATTAAGACAAACAAAAATTCTAGAGAAGGTTATAGCCTTAACATATTTATTTAAAGATTCAAAGGAAGGCAATCCTTTATAAAGAAACCTTCTATTCAAGAGTTGAATATAGAAATAAAAGAGTTCAAAAAAGAGTTAAAAGATTTAAAGGAAAGGATTATTATCCTTGAAAATAGGTATACAAGAGTAATAAACCTTCCAAAAACTTCCTTATAGGAAGACAATTTAGAAATTCTTCAATTTGTTAACATCATTGATAGCGTAATTACCCATAAGTCGCATACAAAAATTACAATTATAGTTAGTAGAGAATAGCTCTTATTGATTTAAGGCCTAATATGAATTATATAAATGAAGGGTTAGTAGTTTTAAAGTATTTTTAAAAAACTACTAAAGTACTAAACATTGCATATAAGAGTAAGCTTGTTACTAAATACAAGCTATTTGATGCAGCTATATGCAATAAAGGAGTTTATTTACAAATTCCTTTTATTCTAGTAAAGAATTTATCCTAAGATCCTATTTTGGAAAATCCATCTCTACATATGCTTTATCTAATTTAAAAAATTTATAGAGAATATATTGCAAAAATAGATGTGAAACTTATTAGTTTCAAATTTATTACAATCCCTCAATATAAGAAGATTAACTTCATCCAAAAAAGGATTAAGTGAAAAGAAAAGTTTTAAAATTCTTTTAATGAAGAAGTTGCTTATAAGCACTTGATAGAAAAAATTAAGTCTTCTATTATTCAACAAAGAATATAAGAAATACAACCAAAAAAAAAAAACAAAAGCTTTATATGTTGAAGTACCTACAACATTCTATAATAGAAAAAAAAACATATGGTTAAATTATCATATGAGCCTACATTTAAAAAAATTTAGTTAGATCCCTACACAGGCTTAACCTATAGTCATGGGACCAAAGCATATGGAAATCTACAAAAAGGAGATAAATGATTTCCTATAGAAAGGATTTATTAGTAAATGTAATAACCCATAAAGTTATCTAGCCTTTTATGTTAAAAATGCAATCAAATTAGAATAAGGAGTTTAAAGACTTGTTATTAATTATAAACCTTTAAATAAAGGTTTAAGATGGGAAAGATATCTAATCCTAAATAAAAGATACTTGTTAAATTAGCTGTATAAAGCAAAAATCTTCTTAAAATTTGATATGAAATCTAGTTATTATTAAATCCAAATTGATTAAAAAGATAGATAAAGATAATGTTCACTATCCCATTTGGTTTTTATGAATGAAAAGCTATGCCATTTAACTTAAAGAATGCACTGTTTGAATTTTAGAAAATAATGAATGAAATTTTTAATGCCTATTTAGAATTTACAATTGTTTACATTGATTAAGTGTTAGTTTTTTATAACGTCATTGAGCAACATTTCAAATATATAAATTTATTTTTATCCATTATGGAAAAAGTAAGTTTAGCTGCTTCTTCTAAAAAGATAAGGCTATTTTAACCCAAATTTTGATTTTTTTTTAGGACACCTTATAAAGAATAGGAAAAATCATTCTTATTGATCAAATAAGCCTCTAAATTTTTAAATGAAATTAAGAGTAAACAATAGTTGTACAAATTTTAAGAAGTCTAAATTATATTTTAAGTTTTTAAAAAGACTTGACTTATCATGCCAAGCCATTATTTGATTGATTGAAAAAGAATCCTCCTAAATAAGGTCTAAATCAAACTAAGGTAATACAACTTATAAAGTATAAAGCCAAGGAAATTCCTTATTTAGTGATTCCTCATTTAGATGTCCTTAAAATAGTGGAAATAGAGACTTCTAAAAAGTGGTATGGAGGAATCCTTAAATAAAAAATTATGGGTAAAGAACAATTAGTTTGATTTACCTCTAGAAGATAGCAAGAAGCTACAATTAATTACTTTACAATAAAGAAAAAAGTACTTTCTATAATACTTTGCATTCAAAAATTTTAAAGTAATTTAATTAATCAAAAATTTCTTTTAAGGATAAACTATCAAGTAACAAAAGAGGTTTTGACTAAAGATGTAAAAACTTTGTCCTCAAAACAAATATTTACAAGATGGTAAGGCATTGTATCTATTTTTTATTTTGATATTAAGTTTATTAAAGGAGAAACAATTTCTTTAGAGGATTTTTTAACTTATAAGAGCATAAGTAAAAGACATATATTACAAGGAACATCTTTCCCAGCCATGTTGGCTATTTCACCAACAAAAGATGGAGTTAGAAGTTCAAAATCCAAGGATTTGGATCTTTTTATTACAAAAGGAATTAACTTACCCTTTTATTCCTAAATATAGTGCATTTCTATACCTTATTGAAAATAGTTATGCTAACTTAAAACCTTATGAGGTTGCAAGATTTTATATGAAAGATAATATGTATCCTTATCTTAATATAAAGGATCAATTTTATTATCAATAAATCTTAAATCAAATAAAATTAAGGGTTATTGAAGCCACATAAAGAGAAATAGGTTATTTGGGTACCCATGACTAAGCTTATTGTAAATTCAAAATAAAAAGTGTTATTTACCCTAACAAATAACAAAGAGATATTTTATCTTCAAAAGAGTTAAAAAAAAAAAGTGGTAGAAGATTAAAACATTTAATTATTTTGATTATATTGAAACTTGAAATAGAGTTTTGTACTATAAAAATAGATAGAAAAAATTTAGTTGATCTATTCAAACCCACTTTCCTCATCATATTACTAGATTAAAGTTTGGTTTTTAAATAAGGACTACATAAAATAAATTTTCTTTTAAAGGTAAAAACTATTTACGAACATTTATACTCAAAGAATGAGAAAACCAAAGATAAAATGTTGCTTTTTTTTTACACTATATCACATACCATGGATTGTCAGATAAAGATACACCATTTATGCCAAACAAATGAATATTATGGGAGAAAAACTAACTTACATACTGATAAGGACTTTATTAGGTCCCATACTGAGAGGGAGAGGAGGTGAATCAGTGTGAGATACTTACTCTTTACAAATCTATTCAGATTAAACATTTGTGACTTGTTAAAGTCTATGATCCAATTTTATCTTACTCTTTTATATGAGAATGGAAATATAGACATCAAGCTAGCACAAGCACCTGAGAACACATAGAATTTTTATGTGTTTCAGCCATAATGTGTAAGCTACATCCATAGTATGATAGAATCACTCCTAGATCACTATGGAAGGATCACTCCTTAACCATTTATAATGATTTTCCGATTACTCCAAGGGTTCCCTACCCTTTTTCAAGAAGTTTCATGAAAAGAGTATTCCAAAAACTCCATTGAGAAAGATCACTTTATGTGCACAAGTTGCTATTGCAAAAAATTGATTTTCTCCTTCCTCATTACTAGTCTTTACTCAAGCTTTCTATCGTTCTCTCCTACTTTACTACTGGTCTCTGCTCAAGCTCTATCAGTCTCTCTTTCTTCACTGTCAGTTTCACAGCTTTCTCTTTATCATGCTCCCTACTCTCTCTTTATTGTGTTTTACAACTTTCTCTTTGCTTCTGCCAGTCTCAATTCTTTACCAATTCTAAACTCTCAACTGCTCCCACTTTCTACTAGTTTTGAACTTTCAGCCTTTGCCAATCTCAACTTTCTACCTCAGCTAGGTTTCTCTTTACCTCTATAGGGTTTCTCTCCTAAATTTGCAAGATTTCTCTCTACCTCTATTGGGTTTCTCTTTACCTATTTCTATAGCTCTTTCTACCTATTTCTGTAGCTCTCTTTGCTTGTTTTAGCAACTCTCTTTACTTATTTTAATAGCTCTTTCTGCCTATTTCTATAACTCTTTCTACCTATTTCTACAAGTTCTCTCCGTTGCAAGTTCTCTACTTTTCTTTATATTACTGTCGTTATCTCTTTTTTACAGGTTTTGCTCTACTATACCGGTTCTTTCCTTTTCTTTTTACCACTGCTACTATCTCTCCTTCTTTCTACCACTGCAACTGTCTCTCCTCTATAGGTTCTCTTCTCTATAAGTTCTCAACTTTATAAGTTCTCTTTTTGCAGGTACTCCCTTTTGTAGGTTCTCTCCTCTACAAGTTTTCTTTATAGGTTCTCTCCACTGCAAGTTCTCTCCTCTATAGGTTCTTTATTCTTTATTGATTCTCTCCTCTATAGGTTCTGCTCTACCTTTCCAGTTCTCTCCTCTATATGTTCTCTCTTTTTCTTTAAGTTGCAGTTGCTATCTGTCCTTCCTTCTGCCATTGAATGCTCTTTTTTTTTTCTATTTTTTAGGCACAGCTCTCTTTAGTCATTTTTCTTTAGCTGCTCTCTCTTAGCCATTTTTCTCCAGTTGTTATTCTTTTTGCCTCTCACATTCTTTGCACTTTTTCTATTTCTCACTATCATAACCTAACTCTCTTTTGGTAGTTGCATGGGTATTTATAAGTCTTGAGTTTAGGATTGCCCTATAATCAACGATCAATATTGATTCCTTAAATTCAAGGTCAACGGTCAGCATTGATTCCTTGAATTTATAGTCAACAGTAAACATTGACTCCTAGAATTTAGGGTCAATAGTTAACATTGACTTGCAGTGTCACTGCTAAATACAATCCCAAAGGTAGTAATGTCACATGTCTTGTCAAAGAAATTTCATCCATGCCACATAGATGACAATCTTACAAACAACCAATTATAACAACTAGTGCTTTCTTTACAGCCAAAATACCACCAGCAATATAAATTAACTTGTCATTTTTTATAGCGCAAGGTGGGGCTAGCGACAGCTTGATTTCGGCCCTACTTTCTCTCCTCATTCTTGTCACATTCCACCAACACCATCTTCCTTAACCCTTGAATAAATTAGTTGCCAACACTTTGTAAATGCAGCAAACACATCTCAATGGCACTTATAACATCAAATTAACAAGAACAAATAAGTGAAACGTTGTTGACAACAAATCCAACATTAGTTATCAAAGATGGGATCAACAATCTCCCCATTTGGATCTATTGGCAACACATTAAATCCAAAAATCAGCAATTAAGCACAAGCAACAACTTTTGACATTCACAGCTCTCCCTAAAACATACATCTCCCTTTTCACATACAAGCATGATACTAATTAGAAATAACTGTCAATTTTTAACTCCCCATTTTTTCTGCTTCTCTCTCTCGACAATTTCTCCCCCTTAATTTGATTTTTCCCTTTGGATTTATAAAGCTACTCCCTTATACTCCATTTAGATTTATGCATAATATCTCCCCATTTGATGACAAATTTAAATAATAATAGAAGGAAAAAGAGGGAGGTTAAAGGCTTACCTCAACCTCTAGGGGCCAACTGAACATATAAATTCATCCTTAACTTCTAGAACATCTCTCTTAATTGAGGTTTGGTGAATATATCTGAATGGATGAGCTCTAATGGCTCCTTTGTTTGAATCTCCACATTTTTGTAGGTAACATTCACCATCTTCCCTTTTTGACAAGTGCTACATATGGTATTTCTTTCTCTTCTTAGCTTGGGTACATCTTTCATAGTTTCATTTTTGGACAATTTGTTCAGCCCTTCTTGTCCAAGATGTCCCAATCTGTTATGGTACAACAAATTCTCATTTTTGGTGCTTATGTAGCATGTGTTTTTATTGCTAGAAACTTGGTATAATTTCGATTTGTTCATTCTCCCTTAATCTTTTTACCATACAACCACTCTTACTAAAAGTAACATCATGCCCATCACCATAAAGTTGGCTAACATTGATTAGATTGTGCTTTAACCCTTTAACATAAAGCATTTCCTCCGATTTCAACTTTTTTGCACAAATTTCAACAGCACCAACACCACTAATCTTTAAAGCACCATCATTACCAAATGTGACTGACCCTTCATTATATTTTTCTACTTCATTCAGCAATTTGGAGTCTCTTGTCATGTATGACAAGCAGCCATCAAGGATCCATGGCTTTTCTTTCTTGGAAGCTTTTGAGGCAACTTCTATAACCATTGTCATTTTCCCTTCCTCTTCTTTTTCTTTCGCCAAACATCAGAGCATATGTAGGTATTCTCCTTTACATTCTCTAACTTGGCAACAATGTCAAACATTTCTCAGTAATATGTCTAGCCTTTTTATATCTTCTACAGATTTCTTCAAATATGTTAAACTTGTTTCTTAATGGAATTTGGCTAATTTTTACTTAAGGTTGTCTCCTTTCTTAATAGAATCTCCCTCTAAACTCTTGTCTCACATTTCTCTTTATTATAGGTCCATTACTCTAGCACAAACTAGCCTTATGCCTATACTTACTATAGAACCAACAAAATCCTTCAAATTTGAATTTTCTTCTTTCAACGAGTTCATATCCCCTATCTTCAACACCTATTGTAATAACCTTATTTTCATCTTTGATAACCAATCTCCTTTAGATAGGACTTTTCATCACATCTTTCCTAACTCATTTTCAATTGGGTTGGATTCTCTTCTTCATAACATCAACTTCTTTCAAGTTTATCTTTTCTTTATGTTTACTTTTAGGAACAAACATAATTTTCTTCTTCTCTTCTACCTTTTTATTTGGCTTTTCAACATAGCCAAGTCCTTTTTTCCCCATAGAATAAGGTCTTTATTTGCTTAGATACTCATTCAACCTTTTGGTAGCATCTTCCTTAATAGCATTTACGGAAAAAGACTCTCTTCTCACTTCTATAGTCTGCGTAAAGCTTTCATAATAAATCTTCAATTCAGATTCAACCTTGTGGAGCTTAGCTTAAAAATTCAACACTTCTTGCTCTTTTGCAATCACCTTAGCACCAAGATCTTTGAGTATTTTGCCTTACTTTGTCTCAAATACATTCAGTTTAAAAAGTCTTTTTAGGTACTCCTTCTCTTTTGCTTCAAACTGCTTTTTTTTTTTCACTTAGAGATTAAATTTATCAATAGCATAATTTGTTTTTTAGCTTTTTGATATTCTTTACCTCCTTTTCTAGCTTGTTGTTTTTATGCAAACAAGTACTCAATTCATTCTCAACTTGCTACATCAACTCTTTCTCTTCCTCTTAGGCTGATTCCTTATCACTTGAGGATTCTTTTTCATCATTTACCTATGTAACTAGCATATTTTCTATAATATCATCATCAAAATCATCATTATTTTCTTCTTCAGAATCTCCGTCATCCAGCTTGCTTAAGAAATTTATTCTTTTAGATCTGAAAAGTTTCTTTTTCCCTTTGGCAATTGAATTCCCAGCTTTAAAATAGGTGGATTTCTTTGTTCTCCTCTTTGGGGCCAGCTCATCATTAACATCATTGTCTGCTTCTTTTCTCTTTGGCCAATCTATGGCAAAATGCCCAATACATCCATAACTAAAGCACTTTAAGATAATTTTCCCTTCTGCTTCCTTTTTCCTTTCCTTACATTTTTTATAATATATACCATGACTTTATCAAATTTAGTATGATCATCTTCTACTTCAGAGCCGCCATTAGATTTTTCTTCTTATTTTTTAATCTTTAATTTCTTTATTGTCTTGAAGGCCAACTCCTTTTCTGTCTTAAGCTTATTTTCTTTCTTCATTGGGGCTATTCTTATTTCATAAGCCACCAATATGTTGTGTAAATCATCTAAGGGCAACCTATCCAAATCTCTATCTTCTATGATAGAAACTTTGGCATTAAAAACTTCTAGTAAGGTTCTAAATATCTTCTTTACCACAGTAGCATCATTGATCTCTTCTCCATAGCCTTTAATGGAGCATACGATTTCATTTACTCTTGTAAAAAAGGCATCCACCAATTCATCATTCAACATCTTTATATCTTCAAATCTACTCATTTAGATTTATAACTTAGCTTCCTTCACAACATTGTCTCATTCATAAATATTCTTCAATTTGTCCCAAATTTGTTTGGCAGTGTTGCACCCCATTATTTTGGTGAACTCTTTGTTTAATAAGAAGACATATAAGGCATTTTTAGCCTTTCCAACATACTCCAAATTCTTCTTATTAGTAGATGTCATAGCAATACATTTAGCAACATGAGTGAAGTCACTAACAGTAAATTTGAACACATCCAGACTAAGTGACAATAGATATAGGAGCATTCTATTCTTCCATAATTGATAATTTTATCCATCAAAAGTGGGAACTTGCTGTTAACACTATTCACACTCTCCATGATATTAACCAGTAGTAAATGTAGAGATTCATAATAGCAACAAAACTTTCAGATTTAAGCAGAATGAATCAATAGAGGAACCACACTTTGATACCAATTAATAAGGACCTTTTTAGGTCTTACACTGAAAGGGGGAGGGGTTGAATTAGTGTAAGATGTTTACTTTTTACAAATATGTCCAAATTAAACCTTTACGATCTATTAAAGTTTATGATTCAATTTTATCTTGCTCCTTTATGTGAGAATGGTCATATGGATATCAAGGCAGCACAAGCACCTGAGAACACATAGAATTTTTACGTGATTCACCCACAATGTGTGAGCTACGTCTATGGTGTGATAGGATCATTCTTAGATCATACAATCCACTCTTGGTATCAAGGGATACAGTTGATGTTGTGGAAGCATCTCTCCTTAACCACTTACAATGATCTCTCGATCACTCCAAGGGTTTCCCACCCTTTTTCAAGAAGTTTCATAAAAAAAAAAAATGTATTACAAAAACCCCTTTGAGAAAGATCTCTTCATGTGCATAGGCTACTATTGTGGAAAATTGATCTTCTCCTTCCTCATTTCCGGTCTCTGCTTAAGTTTTCTGTCATCATCTCCTTCTTTACTACTAGTCTTTACTCAACCTCTACTGGTCTTTCCTTCTTCACTGTCAGTTTCATAGCTTTCTCTTTGTTGTGCTCCTTCCTTTCTTTTTGTTGTGTTTTATAGCTCCCATTGCCTTTACCAGTCTTAATTCTTTGCCAGTTCTGAACTCTCAGCTGCTCACACTTTCTATTGATTATGAACTCTCAGCCTATGCCGATCTTAGCTCTCTACCTTTATCGAGTTTATCTTTTGCCTCTGTAGCGTTTCTCTCAACTTATTTCTACAACTCCTTTTGCCTATTTTTGTAGCTCTCTCTACCTGTTTCAACAACTCTCTCTGCCTATTTCAGTAGCTCTTTTAGCCTATTTTTTTTAGCTTTTTTTGCCTATTTCTGCAACACTTTCTACTTGTTCTTTCTGCCTATTTTTATAATTCTCCCTACTTATTTTTGTAGCTCTTTCTACCTATTTCTGGGCTTGTACTCCTTCCCTCCTGATTTTTTGTTAACATGCAGCCCACTATCATAGGGGTACTGACAGATCTACTATCCTCTGTGCCAAACCTTTTCAACATCTCTTTGGCATATTTCATTTGAGAAATAAAAATACCTTTTTCACATTGCTTTATCTGTAATCCAAGAAAGTATGTCATTTCTCCAATCAATGACATCTCAAATTCCTCACTCATCTTTTGTGCAAAATCTTGGCATGGTTCAGAGTGATCCCCTCCAAAGATGATGTCATCTACATATACTATGGTTATTAGCTGGCCTTTCTTTGAGTTGAACACATATAGGTTATTATCAACCATTCCTCTTCTGAAGTTCAACCTTCTCAAGTATGCATCTAGCCTACTGTACCATGCTCTTGGACTTGCTTAAGACTATACAAGGCTTTTTTCAGCTTGTACACATGTGTCTCATCCTCACTGATTTGTACTCTATTGGGATGTTCAATATACACTTCTTTTTTCAAGAGCCCATTCAGAAAGGTAGATTTCACATCCATTTGACAGAATTTATACCTCTTTTGTGCTGCTAAAGTTAAGAACATTCTGATAGTTTTTAACCTTGCTACTGGTGCAAAAATTTCATCAACATCTATCCCTTCTATCTTAGTGTAGCCTTTGCATACCAGCCTGGCCTTGTTCCTTACCACCTTACCATTTTCATTGTGTTTATTCCTAAATACTATTTTGTTCCTTTGACATTCTTATTAGTGGGTCTTGGAACTAGCTGCCATGTATCATTCTTTTCAATTTGATCAAGCTCCACATTGATAGCTTTGACCCAGGCTTTGTCTTAAATAGCCTCTTCAATAGATTTAAGTTCAACTTGTGAGAGTAAAGCAGTAATTCCCACAATTCTTCTTGTTGCAACTCCTGCTAATAGGTCACCTATGATCTAATCTCCTTTATGAGTACGAGTCCATGTCTTCTTTGTCCTTCTCTCTTGCACAATCTTAATTGCAAGAGAATCTCTTTCTTCATCTTCAGACTCACTCTTCTCTGATTCTGAACCTACTTCTTGTTCCTTTTCTTCAAGTTGGTCAGATTCTTCATCTATCTTGAAGTCATCTTCTTCATTGTCCTCAACTTCTCCATTTTGCATTGTTTTCTAGTTCTCATCTATTCTCACATCACTAGACGTGATCACTTTTCCCAGCTTGTGCAGGCAAACTCTATAACCTTTTGTCTTTGCTGAATATCCCATAAAGAAGCCTTCATCAGACCTAGCATCAAACTTACCCAAGTTTTGCTCCTTGTTCTTCACAAAACATGGGCTGCCAAAGATTCTGAGATACTTGGTTGTTGTCTTCTTCCCACTTTATAGCTCATATGGAGTCTTATCAATATTGGGCCTTAGTAAGACTCTATTCAGTCGATGTATAGCTGTAAATATTGCTTCTATCCAAAATATTGTGTGAAGCTCAGATTCTAGCAATAGAGTTCTGACCATTTCAACCACATCTTTATTTTTCCTCTCTACCACCCCGTTCTGTTGAGGTGTTCTTGTTGCTGCCATCTGATAGTGAATACCATGCTTCTCAAGGTAATTTTCAAAAACTTCATTTGTAAATTCAGTGCCTTAATCTGACCTCAATACTTTGATCTTCCTTCCTCTCTCATTTTTAGCCAATCTTTTATATCTTTTGATGCAATTCAAAACTTTTGACTTGTGTTTGAGGTGCATAATATAGCTCCTTCTGGAATAATCATCAACAAATAAGATGAAGTACCTCTCACCATATAACTATTTTGTCCTCATCGGTCCACATAAATCAGTAAGCATAATGTCAAGCACTGATTCAGAACTAAACTTTTTGGTCTTATATTGCTTTCTAGCATGTTTTCCTTTAGAGCATGCTGAGCAAACATACTCCTTCTTTCTCCTGAGGTCGGGAATATCTCTGATTGCATGAGTAGTGGTCAGCTTCCTCATGTTCTTTTATGCTAAATGTCCTAGCCTCCTATGCCAGAGCTGATTTTCTTCTTCCTTTGTAAGTAGATAGCTATTTGTCTTGTCCTCATCAATCACGTACAAATTTCCAATTGTTCTCTTTTCAGCTGCAATAGTATTGCCTTCTTTACTCTTTACCTGACAACCTATTTTTGTGAATATCACTTTGTGGTCGTCGTTGCATAATTGGCTAACAGATGCTAGATTATATTTGAGTCCTTCAATGTGCAAAACATCTTTCAGCTTTCCTTTTCTAATATCTACTGACCCCTGACTACTGATGTTAAGTGAATCATCATTGCCAAACTTGACTCTGCCTTCTCTTGACTTATCCAGCTTTGATAATTTACTCTTGTCTCCTGTCATGTGTGAAGTGCATCCACTATCAAGGATTGACTAATTATCCTTGTAGTTATCCTTTAGTGCAATTTCAGCTATATTAGCCACCTCCTTTTTTGCTCTATATTCCTTCTTTTGAATTGGTTAGAAGATAGCTTTCTCCTTTTTCTTAGCTTTGATTGCACCGCTTGTTTTCATTGTGCCATTAAGTGTCTTCTCTTGCTCAGGGAGAAGTGTCATGCATCTCTTGGCATTATGGCCATCCTGCCCACACCTTTCACACTGTTCCAAGTCTACTACCAATATAGCAAACTTGTTCTTTGAAGCTCTTGGTTTGGGCTTCCACCAACAATCCCCTTCAGTGTGTCTTTGCTTTTTATAGTATGTCCAAGAACTCACTACAAGTGCTCTCCTCTAAGTTTTGTATTGCCTCCCCTTATATGTAATGTCGTATCTTCTCAAGTTACTTGCCTTATGACCCCAAACTCCACAATAAAGGCAATGACCTTGAAACTGCCTCTTTTTGGGTCTAATCACAACTTGTCTTCTTTTGTTCATCACTTGCTGTGTAAGCAACATAGCTGGCTTCTTTGCTTATGTGACTTTCATTTTAGCCACCTTCTTCTCCTTCTTTTGTTTAGTTGTAGCTCTCTACTGGCTGACTTTCTTTTCTTCCTTCTTGTTTGCCACCTTAGGTTGCTTCTTTAGATCTTCTTTATTCTCAACTATCTTCTTCTAAGTCACAATCTTCTCTTTTAACTTCTGTGGCACATTCTTATTTTCTTTAGCTAATGCAGCCTCAGATTGCTGCACTTTCTTTACATTCTTCTCTCTTTTTGCAAAACTTGTTTCCCCTATCATTTGAAGCTTCTACAAGTTCTTCTTGCTACTTTTGAGTTGCTGTTGAAGTCTAAACAACTCTTTCTCCATTTTTTCAATTTTTGAAGCCCTTGAGCCAAACTCTACTATAAGGTCTTCACATATTTTGATTTGTTTCTCAAATCTTCTCTTCAAGTCAATATGCTCAGCCCTTATTTCATTCTTTTGACTTTCAACTTCTTTAGACTTTGCTTCAACTTGTTTTATATGGGTCTCCAACCTTCTTATGGTTTTGTCCCTTCTGATTATCTCCTTTGAAGCTGTTTCCAACTCAGCTTCAAGATCTGATTCTTCTTTATCAACCTCCTCTTCCTCTTCAGAGGTTGAACTACCATCTTAAGCTGATGCCATAAAGGCATGCTCATCTGATGAGTCTTCTTGTTCCTTCTCATCATCTTTTTTTATCTGACTCACATAACTTTTGAATGAGCCTCTCTTCTTCTTTTGTGGGTTAGCAGTCTTCTTTCTAGACTTCTTTATTTGAATGATGATCTTCTCCATCTTGAATTCTACTCATCATCACCATCCTAATCTTCATCATCAAGTTTCACTTTGCACTGAGAAGTAAAGTATCCAGTTTGCCTACAATGATAACATCCCAAGGACAACTTTATCCTCATCTCATATGCAATAAGATTGCACTGAAGATCATGCAAAGACATAGAATTGAGATCTCTACTCTCCTCTATGGCTAATACTTTTGAGGCAAACCTTTCAGGCTAAATTCTCATAATTTTCTTCACAATCAACGAGTCCTTCTTATTCTTCCTATGACTTCTTAAGTCATTTACAACATCAATAACCCTGGTGAAGAACTCTTGAACTATCTTATTCTTTTTCATTCTAAGAGATTCATATCTCTTCTTGAACATTTGAAACTTAGCCTCCTTCATTCTATCATTACCTTCATAGACTTTCTGCAATCTGTCCCATATTTCCTTGGCAGATTTGTAGTCCATAACTTTAGCATACTCAGCATCTATCAATGCTAAAATGATGATGTTTGAGGCCTTCCCATTTATCTCAAACTGCCTTAACTCCTCTGGGGTTAGGTCTTTACCTTCTTTCAAAGCCACAAAACCCTCCTATACGCATTTCACCATGTTTATGGCCATGGTTGCAAATACCACTTGCATTCTTGCTCTCCAAATATAGTAGTTGGTTTCGTTGAACATGGAAACCTTCTTGCTATAAGTGGTACTAGTGCTAGTACCGGCTTCCATTTCACAATATGTTGAACAAATCAAACTTCTAGATCCCTCCAAACTAGTACACCAAGCTGTTAAGCTTCAAACTAGTGAACCTATGCCCTGATACCAATTGAAGTTCCCGATTTCTCCCTAAGATCTACTAGTTTGTGATACTGAGAGGGAGGTGAATCAATATCACCACAATTTGCAATTTGCAGGTTAGTGAACAACTTCAACCTCTTCTTAAAAGCGAACTCTTTCTCATACTCGACTAAGTTAGATCTATTACTACCTACTAATCATAATAGTCCCTAAAGTCACCTTTCAAATACCTTGCCTAATAGACAATTTGGATGTTCTTGTTTAGGTCTTCGTTAGGTTATGGGTTGGCTGATACTTTAGCTACGTTCACAACTCAATTCAAAACACAAACATAAAGCAAATTAAGAACACACGAGATTTACGTGGTTCTGTCATCGTGAAGTACATCCACGGTGGTAAGGACTCTCCTTTACCGATATTATCCACTATACTTGAGAATTCCAGTTACAATGGATGTCTTAATCCTCTGCTCCTTTCACTATTGTAATTACTAAGCAAGTACAATACAAAGAGTGTCATTTACTGTGTCTACCCTTTTTCTAACTTGCCTTGCCTTTGTTGAATTGAAAGGCTACTCCACTACCGCTTAGAATTTCACCGCAACGTTCTCTAACTTCTCTTGAAAAAATCTGGAAATACATCGAGTTCTTTCAATGCTTCACCGAATTATTTCTTCAAGTTGTCTCACACAGCTCTTACTTTCACTGTCTCCTAGTCTCACGTCGATGCACGTTTTGATGTCACACCAACATATGTTCTGATCTCACGATGTCACATGTTTTGGTCTTATGCTGACGCACGTTCTGGTGTCACACCAATGCACATTCTATTCTCCTTCCCCTGTTTGGCCATCAGATTTCTCTCCCCTTTTGTAGTTGGTCTACTTTTCTTCGTCCTACCGTCCAACCCCCTTATTTTTTCATCACTCTTCTTCCTGCCGACTGTCTCCGATTTGGTCGTGTTTGATTTTTCTCCTTCTTCTAACGACTATGTTTTCTCTCTCTTCCCCTATTTTGCTTTCAACTCACTTGGTTGGTCGAATAAGATTTTGCCATTTCGCTCTTTCGGTCTGTCGTCCAATTGTCTAACCCCCTTCAACCGTCTCCTCTTTTTCTTTATTCTTGCCGATCGGCCTCTTTCTCTGTATCAGGTTTTCTCTCTCTCTTTTTCACTTGGCTGTTCTTCGTTCCCTATTTTGTCGACCTTCTATTTTTGGCCATTAGGTTTCTCTTTCCTTCCACTGGTTTGCTCCAATTTGCTAAATTTGCTGCCTCTTCTCCTTCCGATGACGACTACTCTCTCTTCTTTGGGTGTATTTTAGGCGTATCGGTGGTGTGCTGGTTTTCTCTTTTGTTTTGGTCCTCTTCTCTCCTTTACCTGACGATGGCTGCACTGTGCTCTCTTATATTGGCCTTTATATACTCCTCCATAAAACCCTAATAGGGCAAATTTACTGTCTTGTCCTTCTATGTAGCTTTTATGTTCTTGCCCATCCATGTGGCTTTTGCCTTCTTGCCTTTCTATGTGGCTTTATTTTCTTGCACACTTAAACATAGTTGACAACAATTTCAACCCATACAAAGTTGTGGGAACAACACTTACATTATTTTTTTTTTATTATGGTTATGCTTTCTTATGTAATAGTTGTACTTGTGTAAACACTATGTTTGTATAATAGCTAGGAAAACCCATGCAAGAGAGAAATTATAAGTTAAACTACAAAGGTGTAACTTAAGTATATGTTATGTAACTATTCTTTTAGTTCCTAGAAATTCTCTAGAGAACTATGAAGGAACTGAAGAAGTTGAATGCCTCATCTTTTTATTCAAGTTTTACCTAACAAATCTATTATGTGAAAATCTAATTTCCATATCACCATCATTATATTCGATAACTTCTTCTAATTGGTTAGCCTACCTTGAAATAGGCTTAGCAACCTTTTCTAAAACTCATTTCTTTGGTAAATTAATATAATCCTAGCTGATAGTTTTAGGAAGCATTACATTTGATGTGGCTCTATCAATTAGGAATAAGGTCATAAGACCTCTATTAATAAATAACTAATTAGGAATTTTTTTTTATTCTTGAAATAATGGTATTCATAATCTTATAATGGATCTTGTAAGTTTTAGAGCAAAATCACATAGTTGGCATATCTCTATGTTAGGCAAATGGTCGCTAAGGTGTTAAGCACAAATCATTAACCAATTGAGAAATTTATAAGTAATATATAATGAATAATCTACCTCATAACCTATCATATAATAGTAATAAGAGTAGCAATATTAATAATATTAGAAATAAAAATAAAAAAATTATTATTAATGAAAATATAGATAATAACTATTTATAAAAATGGCTTCTTTCTGCATCAACTTCTTCTTCAATTTACCATAAAAAAATGTTTCTTACTTAAAGCAAACTATGTAGTTAAAACTATTAAAGAAGATTTTTCTTTATCACACGGTTATAATAATTTTACCCTATTATCTCTTAAGTTTATTAGCTCACACCAAAAGAAATATAAATTCCTACCATTATGTATGGTGTAAGTGGCAGCTAAACTAGCCACAAGATTGAGTTTAAAAAACTCTATTACCCTTGTCTTAGAAACAAAAGTCATAACAAGTTCCTTAACTTCTTATTAGAAGTGTTTGAACTGAGTCTAAGTAATGCACCAATTTAGTTTTCATATTATCCTGACATCACTTCATCTTTTAATGATCCAAATTTGATTCATACATTATATCTTGATGTCAAAACCAAGGGTTTTAACATGATACTTAAGTTAAAGAATTTGATTCTTATTGACAAGATCCATTATATTATGAATATCAATATTTTAGGAATAAAAGAATTTTTTAATTGGTTATTTACTTAGAGGTGTCTTACAAATTTATTACTAATTGATAGAGTTCAATTAATGTAATGGTCACTAAAACCATATATAATCAAATTAAATTACTTGAAAAATAAGTTATAGAAAAGGTAATTAAGCCTATTAAAAATAAACTGACTAGTTAAAAGAAGTTAATCAATACAATGATAGTATATGCAAATCAAATGCAAAAAGTTGTTAAAGAAATATTAGTGTGTATATTTGGTGGCTGAAGATAAGGCACGTATTACAAAGAGGATAAGGCACACATTACAAGAAAATATTAGTGTGTATATTTGGTGGCTGAAGATAAGGCACGCATTACAAGAGAATAAGGTACACATTACAAAAAGATATTAGTATGTATATTTGGTGGCTGAAGATAAGGCACGTATTATAAGAAGATAAGGCACACATTACAAATTACGCATTACAAGAGTCATTCAAAGCACATTGTACTTGTATAAATAGAGCATATTGCAATGGGAAAAAGCAACACAGAAAAAATACTTCTCCCAATTCTTTTTGGTTTAACAATACTTCTCTCAATTCTTCTTGATTTAACATGGTATCAGAGTCTGGTTCTCATTTCGTTAAGATGATCATTTGGCCTTTCTTCTGGATGGCCTCTGATCAAGCTGGAGGGATACTAAGCAAAGAATAATACCATGGACGTCAAAGGCATCCATGGATGGGGAATTAAGCTTTCCTGGTCCGAAATTTTTGTAGTCTTCAATTAATATTAATTTGTTGAACTTTTGTAGTTTTCAATTAATATTAATTTGCTACATTTTTTTGTTCTTGTAATTTTTGCAGTCTTACAACTATCATGTTTCTGTCTTTCTTTTAGGATTCAGAAACTTAGATTTTCTTCTTCTTCTTCTTCTTTTTTTAAGTAACTAGTTGCTCTGAAACAATACCGAATCGCTAAACTATAAATCTTAGAATGATGTCAAAAAGCTTGAAGTTTGAAAATCAATTCACCGTTCTTATTGAGCGTGAATAACAACTTGGGTCCTCAGAATTCAAGGGGGCACCGAAAAGACAATGGAGTAATTTGCTCTCACTGTCAAAAACCAGGACATAGCCTGGACACATGCTTTTGTCTACATGGCTATCCTGACTGGTGGATAAGAAATTTGTCTCAAGGAAAAGGCAGAGGACGTGGTCATCAAGGACGTAGTCGTGGTAGAGTAGCACTGGCTAATGTTACACAAGAGGCAGTAGGGGCGGCTGCTAATGTTCCCCGTAGGAGACCACTTGATGATTCTGATAAAGCTAGGTTGGAGACCTTGAGCAAGGATGATTGGGAGACTTTGAAGTCTCTCTGGAACACTCACATGAATAATACATCTATTGCTCAGCCAAGACTTAATGGTAAGGCGTATTTACCATGGTTGTTTGACACAGGTGCTTCGCATCATATGACGGGAGAGGAAACTGCATTTGTAGAGCTTCAAGGAATACCTCCTTGTCCCGTAAAAATGCCAAACGGTGAATATGTTATGGCAACAAGAGAAGGAACAGTCCTTGTAGGAAAATTATTTCTCAAGGGTGTTTTATACGTCCCTAAAATACGATGTAATTTGATATCTGTTTCAAAATTAGCCACAAAGTTCATACTTTGACATTCACTGATCGTTTATGTGTTGTCCAGGACTGCACTTCGAGGATGCTGGTTGGAGTAGGTGAAGAGCTTAAGGGGCTGTATGTCACACAAGGGGAGCTTTTGGTCAGTGCTCATAGAGCTATTATAGTCAAAAATATAGGTTTATGGCATAAAAGGTTGGGACATCCCTCTATGCGAGTCATGGAAAAGCTCCCTACAATAGAAGGTAGTATCGAAATAAATAAAGGGCTTCATGAACCTTGTGATGTTTGTTTTCGGGCAAAACAAACTCGTATTCCTTTTTCTACTAATGACAATAAAGCTGGTGATATCTTTGATTTAATTCATTGTGATCTGTGGGGAGCTTATCGAGAGGCTAGTTTTTGTGGTGCTACTTATTTTTTGACTATTGTTGATGATTGCTCTCGTGGTGTATGGGTCTATTTGTTAAAGGGGAAACATGAGGTCCCATATGTTGTTAAGAATTTTTTGGCTATGATCGAGAGACAATTCAGTAAGCAAGTCAAAATTATACGCAGTGACAATGGTACAGAATTTACTTGTTTAGGTGATTATTTTAAGGAATGTGGCATTATTCATCAGACTTCCATGATTGGGACACCTCAACAAAATGGAAGAGTTGAGAGGAAACATAGACACATTTTGAATGTTGGTAGGGCGCTTCGTTTTCAAGCTAACTTACCTATTCAATTTTAGGGAGAATGCATCCTCACTGCAAGATATTTAATTAATCGTACTCCATCATTAATTTTGGGAGGAAAAACTCCATATGAAATTTTGTTTGGAAGCCTTCCACCTATTTCTCATCTTAGAGTATTTGGTTGCCTATGTTATACTAAGAACATTAATCGAGAAAAGGATAAGTTTGCAAGTCGAAGTCATAAGTGTATATTTATGGGTTATCTTTATGGTAAAAATGGGTGGAGGGTGTATGATCTAGATAGGAAGTTTTGCTTTGAAAGTCGAGATGTTGAGTTTGTTGAGCACGTGTTTCCTTTTGCCCATACGGACTTTGCTAGGCCTACAACTCCAGATTCCCTGCCTACTGTCATTAAGCCTACTATATTGGAGGACATGCATGAGATTAAGGCACCTCCGTTAGCTTCTGAATATGACGGACAGTCTGTGGAAGAGGGTGTGACAGCAGATGGAGATGTACCAGTACCTGACGTTATAGAGGTTACAGGTGCAGCAGATGATCTTGGTCGCGGCAAACGAGTGTGACAGTCTTTAGTTTGTTTGCATGATTATGTGTTACATACAGCTGCCCTCAGTCTCTCAAGCTCTCCTTCCTCTTCCTTGGCATCCTCAGGTACGCCCTACCCCATCACAAACTATGTGAATTGTGCTAAATTTTGCTTGTCAAATCGTCGATTCGTGGCTGCAGTAACTACAAGGATTGAACCAACCAATTTTAAAGAGGCCATGCAGCATTCATGTTGGCATGAGGCAATGAAAAAGGAGGTTGAGGCACTAGAGGATAATGGGACATGGACAGTTGCTACTTTGCCTAAGGGAAAGAAGGCTCTTGGTAGTAAATGGGTGTACAAAATCAAGTATCATACAGACGGAACAATCGAGCGATACAAGGCACGCTTGGTTGTTTTCAGGAATCACCAGATCAAAGGTCTTGATTATAATGAGACGTTCGCACCTACTGCAAAGATGGTCACAATTCGTACCTTCTTGGCAGTAGCAGCGATCCGTGGGTGGGAATTGCATCAAATGGATGTGCATAATGCATTTTTGCATGGCGATCTTGAGGAGGAAGTTTATATGCGTTTTCCACTAGGTTTTACGACACCTAGAGCCGAGAAAGTGTGTTGTTTGGGCAAGTCTCTCTACAGGTTGCGACAAGCACCGCGATGTTGGTTTGCCAAGCTTGCTGCGGCTCTGGTTCAATATGGATTTCAGCAATCTGGTTCAGATTATTCTTTGTTCACGTATCGGCATAGCAAAGTTCAGTTGACCATTTTGGTCTATGTGGATGATCTGGTGATAGGTGGGACTGATAGTCATGCCATTCATGCATTTAAAACTTACTTGAATGCTTGTTTTCACATGAAAGACCTTGGCAAATTAAAGTACTTCCTCGGTCTTGAAGTAGCACGAAATTCGACTGAAATTTTTCTTTGTCAAAGAAAGTATGCTCTTGATATTATTTCTGAAACCGGTTTGTTAGGTGCTAAACCTGCCAGCACACCAATGGAGCAAAATCATCACCTTGCTTTGGCTAAGGACGCAACTCTTCCTGATCCTATGTCTTATCGGCATCTTATTGGTCGTCTTATCTACCTAACGATTACTCGACCTAAATTGTCTTATTGTGTACATATCTTGTCACAATTTATGCAAGAGCCACGACACAGTCATGGGGAGGCAGCTCTTCGGGTTGTTTGTTTCTTAAAACTTCATCCTGAGCAAGGTCTTTTGCTCCGTTCTGATTCCTCTCTTCATCTTACGGCTTATTGTGATGCGGATTGGGCAAGTTGCCCCTTGACTCGACATTCTTTGATGACATATTTTGTCTTTCTTGGGAATTCTCCAATTTCTTGGAAAACGAAAAAACAACATATTGTATCTCGATCTTCGGCTGAGGCAAAGTATCAATCTTTGGCTTCTGCGACTTGTGAATTGAAATGGCTTAAGGGTTTGTTAGTTTCGCTTGGCATCCCTCACCCAACTCCTATGTGAATTTATTGTGATAGCCAGTCAGCTCTTCTTCTTGCTCACAACCCTGTGTTTCATAAATGCACCAAGCACATCGAGGTTGATTGTCACTTTGTTCGTGATAAGATTCGTTGTGGTATCATTCTTCTTCAATCTGTACCATCGTCTCACCAACTAGCTGATATCCTTACCAAGACTCTTGGTAAACGTTCATTTGATGCCATTCTGTGCAAGTTGGGCATTCTGATCTTCATGCTCCAACTTGAGGGGGGGTATTAGTATGTATATTTGGTGGCTGAAGATAAGGCACGTATTACAAAGAGGATAAGGCACACATTACAAGAAGATATTAGTGTGTATATTTAGTGGCTGAAGATAAGGCACACATTACAAGAAGATAAGACACACATTACAAAAAGATATTAGTATGTATATTTGGTGGTTGAAGATAAGGCACGTATTACAAGAAGATAAGGCACACATTACAAATTACGCATTACAAGAGTCATTCAAAGCACATTGTACTTGTATAAATAGAGCATATTGTAATGGGAAAAAGCAACAAAGAAAAAATACTTCTCTCAATTCTTCTTGATTTAACAAGAAACAGTTATGTTTTTAATTTTGTAATCCTCATATATACTGGAGATACAAGCAATGAAAATAATCAATTCAAGTTGTCTTCAACATTCTTGTTGTCCTCTTACGCTATAATCATCCTTGTGCCATATCCTTCTTGTTCTAGCTTTGCTGCCAGTTCTGCTCCAAAACCGGAAGCTCAATCCTGCACTTGGGCTTTCTTGACAGAAAACCATCAACAAAGAAACCGTTGGCAAACTCTAATTGGTGTTTCAAATTCACCATTTCATGATCTTTTAATGTGGTTTCCATTAAGAAAATCAAAGTGGGAGCTTAAAGCTGTAGGAGCTTCTTCAATCTACTCACTACACATGGGTTCCTAAGCCCGCGGCAGTTCATCAACAAGAAGCTGACGATCCTTGTTTATGTCCCCAAAGTACCCACAGGAAAAAAAAAAAAAAAAAAAAAAGAAGGGGGCAGTTTTTCATATTTTAAATTAATCTAAATGGTTTCAGCATTGCGTTGCTTCACTTTTGAGCCCCTCAAGGAAAGGATTTCTGACATCTATAAGAGCTCGGGAGTGGAGAAATCTGCCCCACCTACCTAGTCCTTCCTCATCAGCTGCCAAAAACGCACCAAGATGGTTACCAAGAGCCATAGTCGTTGCTTTCAACATGACATTCAGAGGCAGATCATAAGCACGGACCCAATATGGGACTCAAAATCGATCAACTTTTGATGGTTATTCATGGCCAGTAATCTTCTTGAGTAGTAAGACTTATTTATCAATGGTCCAAAGCGCATTATCAACAACAATCTGTTCATCAATCACGTTGGAGAAGTGAAAGCTAAACAGGTTGTTGTCAAGTTCTTGTAATGCGAGTCTAAAATTAAGGAAAAATTGGAGCAGGATCCAAGTAAGAAATTAGAGTGTAAATCTCATAGATAATGAGGATGAAACTTGCGGTAAAGTAAGGCTAGAAGCCCTCACGAGGTAAAGAACGGAGAGAAAATTGATACATGTTGTTGACGTTTTAGGCTTTTCAGCAATATAGAGATATCGGGATTCTCGAACCGCTGCACTTTGACTAATCATTTGTTTTTTCACATTCACGTAGCAGTATATGCCGATCCGAAATCACCTTGAGGCAGTACGTGAAATTATTCCTAGGATTTGGAAACTCTCATTTTCATTATTAGAACCCAAAATCTAGAAAATAAAAATATAGATTTTTAATTACTAATATGAATTAAATTGGAAATTGACATTCCAATTTACATATAAATATTAACATGTAGTTCTTATCCATTAAAGTGTGGGGAGCATTGTATGCTAGGTTTACAGAGGAAAAAAACTGAAAAAGGAGAAACAAACCATGCATAAGGCCCCTAAATTTGATCTTAAAAAAAAAAGAAGTTCCCCTAAATTTAATGTAATCCACATATGCTGTACGAAGTGGGAAGAATAGTATGCTGTGTCCGCATTTTTCTTGTCTTCTTTTTTTGATAAGTGAAAATTTTATTGCTAAAATAACCAAAACATACGGTAAGTTATGACAATAAACTCAATAATATATTGAGCCAATGTACCATAGAGTCCAAGAATCCAACAACCACAATACTCAGTCTAACTTCTGATAGTGACTAACATATAAATTTGCAAATCTGTAATTTTATAAGATAGCTGATTGACTTGTGAATTAACCTAATATTAAGGACTAGGGTTTAGCATTCATGTCCTGAACTTGCAAATGATCCATGACCCTAACTTGAAACGATTTGGCTTAAATATTGATATGTCCCATTTAACACCTCGAATACGCGGGCAAGATGTGGAACCAATGATGGAAATCAGTATTCTTAAGAAAATTAGGTCGTACTGTTAGATTAAAATATGCAGCTGGCTAGCTCAAAGTAATATGGAACTAGAAGAAACAATGATCACTACATATCAAACACGTTAGACAATCGAACAACTAATTGTGGTGCAAAAGCATAAGGTCCACGTAGGTTGCATCAAGCTTTTAAGTTGGTGTCTTTCTTGCAAAAGATTCTCCACCACTCCTTAAAGCCACGAGCGAGAACTAGTCCTCCATGCAGCTTGAGAATTCATTTGTTATTCATGTATAAGCTTTTATAATTTAGAGCTATAATTTATCATTTGTCTATATGTTTACAATAGCTCTCTCTCTCCCTCTCTCTCTCTCTCTCTCTCTCTCTCTCTCTCTCTCTCTCCCCATTTAGAAGACACCTTATAATAGGGTCATGGAATCGTGGTATGAAGCAGCCATTAGGTTAGGTTTGAAGTCATTGCTAAAGTGGCACATCAGTAATGATCAATAGGACTTCGCATGTTGAATTGGTACTTACTTCTTTCGAAGTTACTATTAATTGCTAATCTACATTGTATGTGAATTTAAACGAATAGTACTCTTCTAGACAATGGATGTTAGCTCGAATGGCTAGATGGGTTTTGCTCCTTTCCTTGTAGTTATAAGCATAAACGTCTTCAGGTCACTTTGCTCGTGTTAAATAAATAAATAAATATGAAAAAAATTTTAAAAAAATTAAAAAGAGAGAGAAAAGAAAAAAAAATTATTCAAACTACTTGCACAGAAAACATGAAGCTGCAAGAAAGTTTGCAACTCACACCAATGGTAAATTGTAAATTATGTTGTTATAAAGAATTAATTAATTAGGACATCACAAGATTAATAAAATAAGATGAAACTAGATCAAAAGAATTTTTGCTAGGTTCTGAAAGGCACGCTAGAGGACATATATACAGGCTTCAAAGTTCAAACAAGCAACCAAAAGTGACCTCCTCATCCTCAACAAGGAGATGGCAACAGAATGTAACATACAATATAATTATACTTGTATGAGAAATAAATGCATGTATACCTGCCCATTCTCTGAATCTTCAAGTCATTTTCTTCTTCATTCTTTATTGTGGTCTTCTTCTTCTTCTTCTTCTTTTTTCTTTAGTTTTAAGTCCTCTTTGTTTCATGGTCATGAATAGATCAGTCAGCGTGTTGAAACATAATTTATGTCCGTCCTTATCGGTGGGTTAACTATGAGTATATATAACAAAACATGGATAGAATTTTGGGCTCAGCAAATTTCATTTGTCATTAAAGCAATATAACAATTACTCGTCCAGATGTGTTTACAAAGAGTTGGTGGGCAGTGCCACCAAAAGAAATTGCTGAGTAGATATGTCATAAGCAAATTCAAAAGATGGATTTACAAGGACATTCAAGATGTTCTTATATACTTATACTAGTATTGGACTCACTTGATATGCAAATTTATAATATTTGTGAAGAAGTGTTAATATGAGTTATGTTAAATGTTGAAATAGATTCTAATTATTTTATTATTGCAAATAATATAATAATCATGTAATTATATATTCAAATATAGTGGTTAAGATAAAAAAAATAAATAAGAAAATAATGCAAGATGAAGGAGTATTTTAAAACATAAATATGAAAAACTGGACAAGAAAGAAGATGTAAAAAACCATACACACTTAATGTCACTCTTATTACACAAGAGAAAGAGAGAGCCACACGCCTTGAAGGAAAAGATGCAATGATTTTGTTTTTCGTTATATGCTGCACCTCTATTTATTTGAGAAAACCAATTAATGTGTGGATTCAAGTCTCCTACAATACAAGCATTGAAACTTGAATATAATATACACAGCCAACTCTCCTTAAATTCCTTGCCTTAGGTTTTTCTTCCCCTAAATACATTATCCATAAACTAGCTAGCTCAGATGTTTCTATTCCATGGCAAAGTCTTATGATGCAAAGAATTACACGTCATAATTTCTTGAATCAAAAAAATAAATTTATAATCCTTTTTATTAAACTACTTTGGATTCCAACATGAGAAAAGATTGTAAATACAAACACACACACACACGCATAGAGTAATTTAGTCATAGAAAGAACAATTCATAACTCAATTGCTTTCTTAAAGATAATTCTGGACTGTGATTTTCACTTGCCATCTCTCTCACTCAACTTTTTCTTGTACCAATACCGCTCTTATATTTTCCTGCTATTTATAGAATCACATCCTTGGCAGTGTCTTTCAATTGACTAAAATGTCCTTCAAACAATTCTTTTGATTTGTGCATCCAATAAATCCAAATAAACTATTGCAGATTATATGTGCTTTTAATGGACTACTGATAAGTTGGGCCAAATTTCTTGCAACAATGCATATTAATTATTTGGATACTGCTATGTTGGGCAATTCTTTTGTCTATTTTAAACTTAATTAAATTCAAAAAGTATTTTGAATTTTGATTTGGAACTTCTTTTTGCTTACAAACATTGATTGACCAAAAAGTTCCATGACAATGAGAGCATGGACAAGTAAGAGTTCAAAGAACAAAATACTCATCTATCATACTTTAGCTTTAGCAAAACTTGTGGGGAGAGGATGTTACATTCATGCAATTCATGCCAAACCCTACTATGCTTTCAAGCTAATTAAAGAAAATAAAATTTGTGTATTAGGTAATTTTAAATACAGTTTTGGAATTGTTATTCACATTTGAAATTGCTAGTTTACACCAATATAAGTTAACTCTCAACAACTTTGCATAACCTTGTCATTTTATTTGATAAATAGATGCATGACTCGATACATAGAATGAAATGTTTAAGCACACTAGTTGTTAGCACAATTGCGTGGCTTTGATGCACATGCAATGCAAGCAAGAACATTACATGAAGAAACCCAATTGTTCTTCATGGTGCCATAATGTTGATAATTTGCTGTGAAATCATTACAAATGCAAAATTTGGTCTCACTGATTGGGGGTAGGTTGTAATCTAATGGTTCAATATCTAATGCTAGCAAATTGCAATGTTTTGATGTCATTTATTGGCAGTAGATTGTTACTAGATCCAAAAATGTCCACCCCTTATTTTGTATCAATTTAGACACAATAATTGCAATGGCATGAGTAGGATTTTGCCAAAACAACGATTCCCAAAGTCCCCCTTACAAAAATACGCTCTTTTACTCTTAGTCAATAGCTAGTTACCAAAATAAAATTTTGAACAGAAGACTTGAGTGAGAGAGAAATATGACCAGGGAAAAATGCTACAAGGTAAAATCAAATGCATGCAAGTCTAAATTTTTTCATTTTTTGTTTCCTTTAAATGGAAATTTTATTTTGTTTCACTTTTTATCATTAGGGCAAGAAAAGTTTAAGGAAAAAGGTTAAAATAAAAAGGAAACAATAGAATATATATATATATATATATAGATATATGGACCATTAATGAGGATGGAAGGAAAATAATAAAATTACAAAAATGTCCATTTTTATTTTATTCAAAAGAAGAATTGAGGACAAAATATTAATTTAAAAAAAAGGGCGTACTTTTCTTATTGAGCTCACTTGAAACATACAATAACTTCTATTAAAGTAACCATTAATGAGAATAGGAGGGTGTACTCTCCACACTTTAGCTCATATGAAACATACAATAACTTTGAAGTTTCAGACTTCTCCATAAAATCTACTAGTTTGTGATACTGAGAGGAGGGGTGATGTGAACAACTTCAACCTCTTCTTAAAAGTGAACTCTTTCTCAGATTCAACTAAGGTAGATCTATTGCTACCTACTAATCATAATAGTCCCCAAAGTCACCTTTCAAACACCTTGACTAAAAGATAATTTGAATATTCTTGTTTAGGTCTTCGTTAGGTTATAAGTTGATTGATACTTTAGCTGTGTTCATAACTCAATTCAAAACACAGAACGTAAAACAAATTAAAGACACACGAGATTTATGTTGTTTCATCAACGTAACGTACATCGACGGTGGTAGGGACTCTCCCTTACCGAGACTATCCACTATACTTGAGAATTTCAGTTACAATGGATGTTTTAATCTTTTGTTCCTTTCAATATTGCAATTACTAAGCAAGTACAATACAAAGAGTGTCACTGTGTCTACCCTTCTTCTAACTTGTCTTGCCTCTATTGAATTAAAAGGCTACTCTACTGATGCTTAGAAGTTCACCGCAACGTTTTTTAACCTTTCTTGAACAAATCTAGAAATACGTTGAGTTCTTTCTAATGCTTCACTGAATTTATTCTCCATGTTGTTTCACACAACTCCTGCTTTCACCGTCTCACTATCTTACCTGTCTCCTTCTCTCATGGCTCGCCTCACCTGTCTGTTTCTCTATCTCTCTCTTGCTGTCGAACCGAATTTCTCTCTCTTACTATCAGATTTCTTCTCTAACTACCAAATTCTTTCTCTTACCATCCAGCCGCACCCTCTTTTTTGGTCATTCACCTCTGTTCTGTCGTCCAGTTGTCTCTGATTTTGGCCGTGTTTTCTTTTTCTTGCCTTCCCATCAACTCCGATTTGGCCATTCTTGGGTTTCTATCGATTGTCTATTTTTGCCTTTCTGCTCACTTTTTTGACCGTCTCCCCTCTCTGTCTCTCCCGATGGTTGTTCTTTGTTCAGCCCAGCTGTCTCCTTTTTCTCTCTCCCTTAACCTTTATTCTTCATTCAGTTAGGTCGTCTCCCCTTTCTCTCCCTACCTCTTTGCCATGTTGTCTCCTCGCTGACCGCTGGTGTGCCGTTCCTCATGGGTTTCTCTCACTTACAGTCACACAGTTTGCTCTAATTTCCTCAATTTGCCGACCTCTCCTTTCTGATGATAGCTACTATTCACTTAACGGCTCTCTACAGTGTTAGGCCGTTATACATTCCTCTATAAAACCCTAATAGGGAGGGAAAATTTACTATCTTGCCCTTCCATGTGGCTTTACTTTCTTGTACACTTAAACCTAGTTAACAACAATTACAATCTATACAAGGCTATAGGAACAACAATCTTCCCCTTTGTAATTGTTGGCAACAGTCATAACAAAAGTCACTATGCAACAGTTTCAATTCTTCTTCTTATTGTAACTCTTGCTGATGGGTCACCTGTGATTTTATTTTCTTGATGAACACTAGTCCACGTTTTTTTTGGCTTTCTTTCTTGCACAATTTTAGTTGCAAGAGGATCTCTTTCTTCATCAATCGTATACAAATTTCCAACTATTCTCTTCCCAGCTGCAATAGTATTGCATTCTTTACTCTTTACTTAGCAACCTGTTTTTGTGAATATTACCTTATGTTCTTCATTGCATAGTTTGGTGATAAATGCTAGATTGTATCTGAGTCCTTCAACATGCATAACATCTTTCAACTTTCCTTTTCCAATGTATATTGACCCCTGACCATTAATGTTGAGTGAATCATCATTGTCAAACTTAACTCTGTCTTTTCTTGACCTGTTTAACTTTCACAATTTACTCTTGTCTCCTGTCATATGTGAATTGCATCCACTGTCAAGGATCCACTGTTTATCCTTGTAATCAGCACTTAGTGCAATTTCACCTATATTAGCCACCTCCCCTTTTTGCTCTACATTCCTTCTTTTGAACTAGCTGGAAGATAGCTTTCTCCTTTTTTCTCAACTTTGATTGCACCGCATGTTTTTACTATGCCATTGAATGTCTTCTCTTGCTCAGGGGGAAATGTCATACATCTCTTGGCATTATGATATCTTGTCCGCACCTTTCACACTATTCCAAGTTTGCCAATACAGCAAACTTGTTCTTTGAAATCATTAGTTTGGGCTTTCACCAACACTCCTTATTAGTGTGTCCTTGCTTTTTACAGTATGTGTTTGTTTTAAAGTAGGAGAGAGAGAGAGAGAGAGAAAGAGAGAGCTGAGCTGCAAAGGAGAGTAAAAAGCTCAAGCAAGAGAGAAAAAAAATTAGAACTCAGAGAACCATTTGGGCCCTTTTAAATTAAGATCATGAGATTAGGCCACACAAGACTCTTTGAACTTAATGACAATCTTGCCCATTAAGGGTTGTCTTAAAATTAAAATTTCATGACTTAATTGTACCCTAAATTACTAGCTCATTTTAAATTTCAAATAGTAACATATAAAGTAATAACTATTCAAGAGATATTTCTTAGTACCTAAAACAGAAAAATAAGACTAATTAAATGAATACAAAAAGTTTAATAGGGGAAGGAAGTACTCCATCATGAAGCTCTCTGCTCCTCTTCTTTGCCAAGCTCTTGAATGTTCCTTTAGGCATATTACTAACAATAAAGGCTGGATTGCTGTAATGCGAAATATACAAGCTAATATGGAGCAAAGTATAGCTGAAAAGTTTTCAAAAGAAAACAGAAATTTGGATTATCATGGATACATGTTGCTAAGAAGTAACTAATGCCAATAACGGTCAAGACGTACCTTTTCCCAACCAACCAAATGCCCTCATTATTGGATTAAGATAGCATGTGTCGGCCCTTTGTACGACTGATCAATATATGGGGAATGAAATATTGAATAATATTATTCATCTAAGAATCAATTAGGAGAATAATGGGGCTAAAATATGGAAAAAAAGTAACAGGCAAGAAGACAACTAAGCAATCATTTAGTTTCACAAGTGGTGAACTCTTGTCCATTTAGACAAGCACCAATAAAGGTTGGTCGATTAGCCAACATTCTTCAAGTTCAAAATTGTAGAAGACCTTATGAATGTTGATATATCATCTAAAGGGATCAAAATCTAATCCCACTTCTCTCAAAATTGGAAGAAACAGATTCAAATTACATACATTGGGGAAAGGGGGGAAAAGAAATTTGAAAAAAAAAATGAATATATAAGTCTAACATTCAGAAAACCAATGGAAACAAAAGGTTAAAATAGAGAATCTTGGCCACTAGATTTGAAACTAAAACAATAAGATAAATAAAGAACCTAAACTAGACAAGAAATGTAGTAAACTACCATACTTTGATTTAAGAATCACAATTAAGATGTATAACAATAACACGCTTGAAAACTTGGGCACTACCAACAACTCACCAATTACTTGACTGAAAGGTGTTTGACTCTTCTCCTAAAGCAATCTCCTAACATCGTCAAAAGACAATTAAGGATAAAGGGAAAACCAAAGAGACATAACGATGCAATCAAGAAATAGTATTGATGGCTAAAGTCATGCAAGCAAACCAATGAAAAGGAATATAACTTGGCAAAGAGTACAATAAAAACAAGCATATAAGATCCTAAATCCACGACTGAAAAAGATAAAGAACAAGGATGCAAATCAAAGCCACATAAACAAACCAAAAGATCTTGAGCCATGGAATAGTTACTTTTTAACTTTTGCCTCATGCAAAGTAGTTTTAGAAAAACAACCCCACAATCATAATGAAATGGTACAAAGATATCAAACACTACAAAACACCATTTTGCATTTAGGTAAACTTAAAAAAATAAAAACAATAAAAGAGAAAAGTAAGCTTGGTGACACATAAAGTCATAATTTGTAACATTCTTCATCGAGGAGAAGGCATACAAGTCATAATTCTATCACTCTTTCTAATCTAACTTTCTTCTAGAAATTGAAAAAAACTTCAAAGGGTTTCACAATCAAAGATGCTAGTATACACCATGATTGACAACAACTATAAAGGATTCTACAAATTGATACGCTACAATTAGACGTACTACTTAAAATATCCCACAATTAGGCATGCTAGTAGACATAATGCATTATTAAATCAATGCTACAAAGTTACAGTAAGTCAAGTTAGGCAATAGCACAAGTTTCTTTGAGCAAACAAAAGATAAGGAACAAGTGCGGGGATCTCATAAGTAAGAAGATGATGGACTGCACACTATCGATAAGTACTTCTTAAAGCATACTGCCTTAGAAACAACTGCTCACACAAATGTTCAGTAGCCTTTAAGTTGTAATACTTGATGTCTTATGTGGGAAATAATAAAATTTTGCAAACCACTTTGAAACTTCCAATAATTCCTTCAAAAGTCAACCCAACTTCACCTAAGTCATATTCTTACATAAAATTCCTTTTTTTCAAATGGCTTATGATCGATGTACCAACTATAGATGAGTTAATTGCCTGATTACCCCAGATATAGCAAAAACTTTCTACATCTTTTGGCCATTGGGTCTCATGCCCTCCAAGGAAAAATAGTGATAACAAGATTTTCAAAAGTAATACAAACATGCAAGCATCAAACAACAATTGTTCTTCCCATAAGCAATTTGGCAGAAGAAGCCTCCAAATGCCCTTTTGGCAGTCCATTATTGGAAAAATTCTTTAGAATACAGTAGACATGCTCTGAACTAAATATATTAAATGAGCATTTTGAGGAGAGTAATTTTAAAACTCAAAATGTAGATGGCTATCTCTCATCATCTTAAGAAACTTATCCTGAAAAAAAATATAGTTGATTTAAAAAAGAGATTAGAGAAGATTTAACTTAAAATTGTAAAAGGCAGTGTATTGCAACATTTAACAAGTAAAAACTAATACAAGTTAATGAATCTAGTTCATTAGAATTATGAGCAATATGGTAAGGTTAATACCCACGTGAAAAAAATGTCAAACTTGCATCTACCCTAACTGGAACTACTAAGGCATGAATTCACAGAAATAAAGTTCTCAACAATGAAAAAACAATAGGTAATACATGATGCATAAACTAAGCTCCTTTAGTTCAATTTTAGGTTAGTCAAATACCTTAATTTTTTTTATGTCAAATTTTTTATCCAATAAATAACATGTTTCCAATCTAAGGACAAAAAAAAATTATATAAAATGCAGTGAAGGGAATTGTGTTCATAGATACCCACCTTGACAACAATCATTTATGTGTGCTTGGGCTACTTATCTGTTAGAATAACTTCCTCACCATACAAGATGGCCTGCTCAATTAATTTGTATTTGGTTTATCCCTTTTTCAAGCACAAAATGCTCATTACATGTTTAGTTTTGGCACTTCTAAGCATTGATTGAACTCGAAGAAACTAAAGTAAAGTGTAGCAAGCAATGTGTTGATGAAACTCATAAAATACTTCTCCCAACTACAGCAGTGCTTAAAGTAACCCAATCACCATTGTCCTACATGACAAACTATCTCTTACATAACATGATAATAGGGTTCACTCCATGCAAGAAACAATAATCTCTAAACAATAAATACAATAGGAGTCACAATTTCACCCAACTAATTTGAAAAGAAAAAAACATTAATAAAAAAGAACTCATTTTAGTTGTCTATGCCTTAAAAATCGTCCATTGATTCATTAATAGCTCCAATTCATTAATGATTCTATTTTTTTTCTTGTGGTTCAATTTATGAAAGTACTTCTCTACTTTTAAAGGATTTGGAAAGGATGCTAACATTTTCACAAATAGGTTTTTAAGTCTCTTCTAACTTCTCCAGAGCTAGTTTCCTACGATACATATTTGGATATATTCACTAAGGGCAGCCAACAAACAATAATCACAAATGGACCTTACCTTTGTGCATGTGACACTACCAAACCTCAAAAATATTTTACAACTATCACATGGTCTACAAATTGAAGCAAATGGTTCAAACTAAAAATTCAATAAATGAGAAATATATGTGTCATGTGAACAAAATACCAATCACATCAACAAATACCAGAAGTTATAGAAGCCTAATCTCACAATATAGCATCAAAAGAGTGTAAGAAAACTAGAATTACATGGTTCTTTAAGAAAAGCATGTTAGGTATGGCCACTTGAAAATGCATCATTGTTCAAAGCATCCATGATAGGATCATGCAGTAGTCTATACTGTAGTTCCAAACCAAAGTTGAGTCCCCCAATTAAAGCCTAAACGAATTAAACAAAGTATATAAAAAAAAATGGAATCTTGGCCACAATAATTCTATGAGACAAGCGTTATAAACATATGTACTATAGCAATAAATTGCTAAACTACATTGTGTCAATTCATGGAGGGCCTAGTGCCAAAAATTGGACAGGCGCATCACTTCCTCCTTCTAATTTGATTAAGCCAATGTAAGATTACTTTAGGAAGAAAAAAATAGACTAAACAGGGAAAGAAAAAATAAAAAAAAAACTGGGAAGAAAATAAAGAAAGTGGAGAGTTAAGGAAGTTTCAAATTAACCTTGGAGAGGAACATCAAGAAATTGGCCAACGAGAAGAGAATAATCGTTAGAAATGGAATTAAGGGACATAAGAAACTCCCTGGTAGTCCCATACACTCGAGCAATGGACTGCAGCAAGAAACGACATTACAAGTTTCTAGTGAAAAGTGAAATCAGTAGTGACCAAATAAGCAACAAGAAACCAAGCACAAACAAGAATGACATTCAACAGAACAAAGAAAAAAGAAAGAAAAAGTTGGTTCATGTAATGTGATGGGAAGAACGATGACGAGCATACTCCAAGGAATTTGACGAGACTGTTCTTGTTGCAGCGATTGAGGCAGCCAAGATGAAGGCCGATTTCAAAAACAAGTTGTAGCAGTGACTCGTCCATCGGCTGACTTAGCGGACGGAGACAAGAAAAAGTCTACACAAACCCTAGGCCTAGTTTTGCAAGGGAGGGAGCATGGAAAGGGAAGTGAGGTGGAGCAGTTTCTTTTTTAGTTTGAGTTGTTTTTTATTTTTGATTTTTGTTTAGTGTCTATTGCTTTTGAAACGTCATACGCTCTCAAGGGCTTCTTTGTTTTGCAAATCCAAGCGAGAAAGGTGTGGTCCATAGGTTGTGGGTTGTTATTTTAGCCTTTTGTCCTCCGAGTGCGTATTTAGCACTCATTCTTTTGTGAGTTTCGGATGTATTATTTTACTCTTTTACCCCTGCTAATCAAGAAACGACATCAAAATAGCTGAGGATGTAGGGAGCTTGCAATTGGATTGCTTTGGACTCCATATACAAAAGGAATTCGAAGGCTGTCAATTGTTAGTTTACTTTATTACCCTCACATGTTCAGCATTTCTCTTGGGTTTACCTTTTTACCCTTATTCTCACTATCTTTGCTATAAGTGGTGTTTTTTATAATCTCTTGTGTTAAAGCCTGGCAACATATGGATAACACATAATTAATTTTCAATGCCAAACTCTTTATGACAAAGACTTGGCTATAACTTTTACATAGACAATGCCACATGTCATGCTAAACTAGTCACGGATTAATGGTGACACATATAATGATTAAGAGAGAACATTAAGAATTGTTCTAATTAAAATGTGGGTGTGTGTTTTAAATTTAATTACATCAATTAGAGTTACAATTATATAATCAAACTTAAAAAAAGAAAAAAAATAATCTTTCAAAGTTAGGTATATTATCAAAAGGTGTAATATAGAGACTTGTTTTTGTAATTTATTTTTTGACAAGCATTGAAACATTTTTTCGTGTTGCCCAAATGGAGGAAGGAAGAGGTCAATGGCTTACCTAACCTGCAAAAGAAAAATACCGGACAAGAACATAAATTTTCAAGGGAATGGATTGAGTCAATACACAAGCTTCAATAATGTTGTTCCCACAGCTTTGTATGGGTTGTAATTGTTGTTAACTAAATTTAAGTATTCAAGTAATTTGACATAGAGGGGTAAGAAAGTCAAGCTACATGGAGGGGCAAGAAAGTAATTTGAAGCTACATGAAGGGGTAAGAAAGTAAAACCATAACTTTGCAAGAGACAAAACTTACACAGCAACAAACACCATTGGTTGAAAAAGAAAAAAAAAACATATACAGCCAAATAAGAGTGGATGATTGAAAAGGGGTACATGACTGGATAGTGAGAGAGAAAACCTAACTGGACAGTGAGAGAGAAAAACTGTGAGAGACATGCAACCACTAGGAGAGAAGTGGACAACACGGCAAGGAGAAAACTGTGTGACGACAAGAGAGAGAAACTCATGAGAAACGTACAACCATTGGTAGTAGAAAAGATGACAACATGGCAAAGGAGCATATGGCAAAAGGAAACTCGTAAGAGACGATACACCACTAGGAGAGAAGATGACACACCAACGGCAAAACTAAAAATGCACCACCCCTGGAAAAGAAGAAAATCAGAAACATGAGGTGAGGGTAAAAACCAGAAACAAGAGACCAGTGAAACCATGAAACGAATGAGGAGAGCAGATCTGGTATCTGTGATGCTTGAGAACAGTGAAGCGTGGGGCAAGTTGTGAGATGTGAAACGGCAGACGAGCTTATTATCCTAGGTTGGAACAAGTTGATAGGATCCCCCTCTTTCTTTTCGCCCCCATATCGCCATGCGGGAGGTACATGGGGACGTAAAAAAGGAAAGAGGGGGATGGGATTTATCTCGAGTGCAAGCCGTGAAGCCATGAAACTGTGAAAGCAGGAGTTGTGTGAAACAACCTAGAGAAGGAATTCAGTGAAGCATTGGAAAGAACTCAACATGAGAGGTTAGAGAGTATTGTGGTGGACTTCTAAGCAGTAGTGAAGCAGCCTATTTAATTTAATGGAGGCAAGACAAGGTAGAAGAAGTGTAGACACAGTAAGTGACACTTTTGTATTATACTTGCTTTGTATTTGCAATAGTGAAAGAAACAGTAGATTAAGAGATCCATTGTAACTACATTATGAACATCGGGAGTACCACACTGATGTTTTCAAGTATAGTGAATTGTCTCGGTAGAGGAAGAGTCCTTACCACTATAGACATATGTCACATTGACGGAACCACGTAAATCTCTTGTGTTCTTACTTTGAATTAAGTTGTGAATGCAGTTAAAGTATCATCGAACCCATAACCTAAAGAAGACCTAATCAAGAACATCTAATTTGTCTAATAGGCTAGGTGTCTGAAAGGTGACTTTAGTCGAATTTGAGAAAGAGTTTGCTTTTGAGAAGAATTTGAAGTTGTTTACATACCTATGTATTGATGAGAGCTAAAGCATTAAATAAGTAGAATACTTTTGACTTAAATTATTAGAGTGTGTTTTATGGGGTGTTATACTAATTCATCCCCCTCTCAGTATCACAGAATAGTAGATCTTAGAGTGAAGTTGGGAACTTCAGATAATGTGTTTGTTATCATGGGAAATAACATGTGCAAGCTGACCCATGAAAGCTAATATTTAAGAAGAGAGTGGGAAAACTTTTCAACATGATGAAAGATAGGCAAAGTTGTCATTGTTAGGTTCAAATTAGATGTCAAATAAATGACATTAAATCATTGACATTACATGCAAGAATCACATTTGACTATGCTTCTAAGGATTGATTTATAGCACAACTTCCAATTCTCCTTACTTGGAATGCATATCCATGACATCATGGGGTGAAGGTGAGTTGTTGAGATAGATCCAGTTATTTAAAAGTCAAAACAAAAGAAGATGAAAAGAATAAAGAAAGAATTGAATTAATAAATGACACAAAAAGAGAGAATAAAGGAGACATAAAAAAAACTTTCGCTGTTTTAAATAAGCATTTATTTTAACCACATATGTAAAGGGATGTTGCAAGAGTTTGTGCCATGTGTATTATATATAAACAAGCTAAGTCTAGACTTTTACACCATGCTAAGTTTATGCCTTTAGAAATTTCTTGTGAATCTTGTACTAACATTTTTATGAATTTTATTTTTGAATTACCAAGGTCTAAGAAGGGCCAAGATTGTATTTTTGTTATATTTGATAAGTTTTCAAAGATAACGTATTTCATTGCTTTTACCAAAGTGGATGATATCATACACATTGCAGAATTATTTTTTAGATATGTTTATCTATATGGAGTGCTAAAGAGTATTGTGTCTTATAAAGCATATGAATATTATATTAAGATAGCAAGAGAGAGAAATATAAGAGAAGAACGGATGATAGAAGTAGAGGAAAAGAAAAAGAAAAAGAAAGAGAGTGAGAAGTCAAAGGGAAAGAAAGAAAGTGAGCTCATGGAAAAAAATTCAAATGAAAAGAGTGAGGTCAAGAGAAAAGCTAGAGAAAAAGTGTGCAAAAAGGAGAAAAAAAGTAAAAGGGTGATTGTGTTTACTAGGAAAAATAAGGTTAAGAATGCTATGATTACAAGATAGCAACTACTTGTACTTTCGTATAAGGATGTTTCTAATGACTTTAACCCATCTTTGCGTAGTGTGGTTGTTTTATTATTAATGGAGATCAAGGTGTTGGTTGAATAACACAACTTCCATGAAAAGAGAACAAGGTGTTGATAAAGTACAATAAAACAAGTATTCCTAAGATCCTTTTCAAAGAATCGGTGGTCTAATGAATAAGGAAAAGACAAAGAAGATGAAAGAGGCTTTACAAGGCTTATCATAGAGATGCATGGCAAAGGGTCTACTCTATAAAGTTTTAAGGTTATTCTAGAAGTTTTCAATGCTACACCATGAAAAATCACTTATCTTTTTGTACAAGATGATGAACAAAACTTAGAACTTAAAGAATAAAGCTTGGAGCCCATGATATAAATCCAAACTACATGACCAAGTGAAAGAGGCTAAGTCCAAATGTTAAGTTGCATTAAAGGGGTTTTTTTTTTTGGGGTTACTAGATTTTAAGTTAAGACTAAATACATGTAAAAAGGTTCAACTTCTTTAATTTATTTGGGCTTATAGGTTCAATTGAGTCTTGATATATTAGTTAGGATTTTTACCTTGACTTTTATACCTAGTTGTCATTAGTTGTAGTCTTTTAAGGATTTTTGCATCAAGGCAGATTTGTACTCCTTAATCAAAGGGATCCTTTATAATTAAGGTCTTTCTTACATAAATATGATAAGAAACACCTTTTCCTTATAGGATTATGATGTTTTTAGCATGTAAAATAAGGTTTATGAATAATATTAATATATTTTAGCAAGCTTTGCTTAGAGTCAAAAGAAGATGCAAAGCCAAAGGATTTGGTTGCTTTTTCAAAAGATAAAGTTAAAATAAAATCTTTTTCTAACAAAATATTCTTTTAAATATTTTGTTAGAAGAAGATTTGATATTGTAATACTAAGTGCATTAGGTGTCAAGGGCATGGATATAATGGTTCTCAATGTCCAACTAAAAAAGTCATAATGATGAGGACCTTCTTAAGTCTCATATTAAGAGGGGGGGTAAATCAATGTGAGACTCTCACTTTTTTATAAATCTTTCCAAATTTAACTTCAGTGACTTATTAAAGTCAATGATCTAATTTTTATCTTTCTCCTTTATGTGAGAGTGGTCGTTTGAATATTAATCAAATGCAAACACCCAAGAACACATGCAAATTTTTACATGGTTCAACTACAATAAGTGAGTTACATCCACGGTGTGATAAGATCACTCCTAAATCACACAATCCACTCTTATTATCAAAGGATACAATAATGTTATAAAAGGATCACTTCTTAACCATTTGTGGAAGGACTTCTCCTTGACCACTTATAATGATCTCCTAATTAAGGAGTTGATATCCTAATCACTCCAAGGGTATCCCACCCTTTTTCAACAAATTTATTAAGAGTTTATAATGAAAACTTTCTTGGAGAATGATCACTTAATGTGCACAAGTTGATAGTGCAGAACATGGATCTTCTCCTTCCTTTGCTATTAGTGTTATCTCACCTATTGCCTCTACCGCTGTAAGTTGCCAGACTAAGACACATTTTCTCCTCTGCTGCAATTATAGACACCATTGCCTGTGCATGTATAGTTTATTATCACTGCATGTGTATTCTGTTATCATTACATGTATGTGCATAAGCTGCTATTATTGCTTGCACATTCTACTGTCGCTACCTACATGTGCACGAGATGTTATTGCTATGCCTATATGTTTTGCTATTATTGTCTGCATGTGCATAGGCTATAATCTCTACCTACACGTTTTACTATTGGTACTTGCATGTGCATGGGCTGCTATCATTGCCTACACATTCTACCTGTACATTTTATTGTTGCTACCTGCACATTCTACTGTTGCTACTTGCATGTTCTGCTATTGCTAACTGCACGTACATAGGCTACTTTTGTTGCCTACATGTTCTGTTGTTGCTGCTTGCACATGCATGGGCTACTACTATTGTATGCACATACTGCTGTCATTGTGATTGCCTACTGGACTTTCTCTTGGTGCTGCAATTGCTAGGATTGTTTACTGGACTTTTTACAATTTCTTGGATTGTCGGCTGCTAGACTTGTCACAATTTTTGGGATTACAAGCTGCTAGTGCAAGGAATGCCTACTAGTTGTGCTACTAGTGCAGAGAACACCTACTGGTTGTGTTGCTAGTGCAAAGAATGCTTGTTAGTGATGGTTTGGTGTGGTTACCGGCTACTACACCCTCTTGTAGTGTGGCTGACTACTACACCCTTTTTTGGTGTAGCCAACTGCTGCACTCCTTAGCTACCTCTCTCTTTGCTATTCACCTTTCCTTGTAGTTGCCTTTAGGTTTGCCGTTCTTTTTTAAAAAATCTAAAGCACCTTATTGACTTACAAGGTGCATGGAGTTATTTATAGAGCTTTAAGATTAGAGTTACATGATCATTAACGATCATCATTAATTCCTAAAGGTTGCCCTACAATCAACAACCAGATTTGATTCCTAAAATTTAAGGTCAATGGTTAACATTGAATTTTTAAAATTTAGGGTTAATGTTTAAGGGTTAACGGTTAGCTTTGTTCCTTAAAATTTAGGGTCACAGTCAACATTGACTCATTAACTTCAGGGTTGACCTACCATTACCAATTTTGTCCAATGACCTCCTTACATCTCAATGACATTCATAACATCAAATTAACACATATAGCCATGTGAGATGATGTTGACAATAAATCCAAAATTAGCCATCAAAGATGAGCTCAATAATCTCCCCCTTTGGATTTGTTGGCAACACATTAAATCCAATATCTAGCAATGCACATATAACAACCTTTGACATTCATAGCTCCTCCTGCACATTGTCATTCACAACTCCCCTTAAAACATCTATCTCCCTTAACTAGACTACCCCTTTTTTCTATTTCTCTCCCTTTTTTTTATCAAGCTACTCCCCTTTTTAATCAATATATACTCTTTTTGGATTTATGAAAAATATCTCCCCCTTTGACAACAAATCCAAAGAATAATAGAAGAGGAAAGGGGAGAGGGGTTGGAGGCATACATTAGCCTCTAAGGAATGACTAAACACATAAAGTCAACTTTAACTTCTAAAATATTTTTCTTGACAGAACTTTGGTGAATATATCAATAACTTGCTTTGAGGTAGGCATATAATCCAGATTTACTTCAATTTTATCCACTTTTTCTTTAATAAAGTGATATTTCATTACAATATGTTTAGTTATAAAGTGTTAGACAGGATTCTTTGACAAATTGATGGCACTTTGGTTGTCACAACCAATTAGTAATGGTAGTTGCATATCTACCTTCATATCTTCAAGTTATTGTTTCATCCATAGCAGCTAAGTACACACCTTAGTAGCAGCTACATATTTAGCCTCTGTAGTACTTAAAGTCATTTAATTTTGCTTCTTGTTATGCCTTGAAACACATCTACTGCCCAAATAAAATGCACCACCCAACGTTGACCTTCTGTCATCACAATTTTTAGCCCAGTCTGCATTTGTATACCTATATAAATTAAGCTATCCACTTTTATCATAAAGCAGTCCCTAATATTTTGTGCATTTTACATACCTTAGAATTCTCTTAGCCGCCATGAGATGAGATTCCTTAGGGTCACTTTGAAATTTGGCACAAAGTGTTACAGCAAAAACAATATTAGGCCTAGATGCTGTCAAATACAGTAAACTTCCAATCAACTTTCTGTATTTCTTATGATCAATCATGTTGTCTTCTTTATCCTTGCTTAACTTTGTTCCAACTATGATAGGAGTGCTTACTTCTTTAAAGTTCTCTATCCCAAACATTTTTAACAGCTCATAAGTATACTTTTCTTAGGAGGGAAAAATTCTAACCTCCTCTTTGCAACACATGTAATTCTAAGAAGAATTTCATTTTACCAATTATGGACATCTCAAACTTCTTCTTCATCTACTTAGTAAAGGCAATGCACAGGGCCTCCTTTTCTACAACAAAGATTATGTCATCAACATAAAGCACAATAATTAACTGGCCTCGGTTGTCGTCCTTTATGTATAAATTGCTATCTACATTCCATTTTCTAAACTTCATATTTTTAAGGCATGTATTTAGCTTGGAATACCATGCTCTTGGAGCTTGCTTTAAGCTGTATAAACCCTCGTTTAATCTACACACACTAAAACCATCATGATTAAGTATAAAACCATTAACTTGTTCAATAAATACCTC
The DNA here is from genome assembly GCA_020615895.1 of Ceriops decandra. Classification (NCBI taxonomy): domain Eukaryota; kingdom Viridiplantae; phylum Streptophyta; class Magnoliopsida; order Malpighiales; family Rhizophoraceae; genus Ceriops; species Ceriops decandra. The sequence goes on along the minus strand of JAHLGO010018750.1, from coordinate 81,844 downwards.
TTCTTCAAGCTCTCTTTTCAAAAATGCAAACTTCAAATCCATCTGCTCAACTTTGTAGTTCCTTTGAGCAACAATGGCCATAAATATTCTAATTGCTTCAAGTCTGGCCATCAAAGCAAAGGCGTCTTCAAAGTCAACACCTTCTACTTGTGAGTATCCTTTATAAACAAGTCTTGCTTTGTTCCTTACCACCTTACCTTTTTCATTGATCTTATTTCTGAACACCTTCTTGGTTACAATGATGTTTTTCCCTTGAGGTCTAAGTACTAAACACCATGTGTTGTTCTTTTCAATTTGATCAAGTTCTTCATTCATAGCACACACCTATTCCTTGTGCTTTAATGCTTCTTCCATAAATTTGGGTTCCACCTCAAAAATCAATGAGGTTTGTTCACCACCTCTTTGTCTTCTTCTAGTCTACATAAAGTCCTCTTTACTTCTAATAATGTTTTTTGTCTTAACTTCAGCTTTGACTCTTTTATAAGTTTGGGAATGCCTTGATTCTTCTTTTTCATCAATTGTAACTTGAGAATCACCATTTTTCTCATGCTGAATGGCCTTGAATTCATCACTTTTAGACTTTTTTTAGCTGTAATACATGGCATCTTTAGCTTCCTCAAGCTATGATTGCATTGTAGCACCATTTTCAATCACTTTAACATCAAAGTTATCCACCATTTTTAGCAACCTTTTGTTGTAGCATTTAAAACCTCTTCCATTTGGTACATAGCCTAAGAATATGCCTTCATTAGCCGTCTCATCAAATTTGTCAGGATGCTTGCCCTTGACTTTAATGAGACACGGGCTTCTAAACACTTTAGAGTGTTTTACACTTGGCTTTGTTTCATACCATAGCTCATAGGGTGTCTTCACTATATATGGTCTCATCAAACATCTATTTTAAATCTGTGTTGTAGTGGTGATAGCCTTTCTCCAGTAAGTATGTGAAGTACCATGCTTAACCAACATTGTTCTTGCCATTTTCATCGGGCTTCTATTCTTCCTTTTGGCCACTCCATTTTGTTGATGTGTGTTGGGACTATCATATTCATGCTTAACTCCATGCTTCTCCATATAATCTTCAAATTCCCCACATGTCTATTCTGTCCCATTGTCTATCCTAAGCCTTTTAATTTTTACCCCTAATTGGTTTTCAGTTATCCTTCTATAGCTCTTGAAATTATTAAGAGCCTCTAATTTATGTTTAAAGAACATAATGCAAACCATTCTTGTAAAATAAACAATGAAGGAGATAAAGTACCTATAACCCTTGGTTGATCTTTGTCTCAAAGGCCCACAGATGTTCGAATGGATGAGCTCCAATGGCTTCTTTGTTTGAACCTCTACATTTTTGTGAGGATGTATATACCATTTTCCCTTTTTGACACGTGCTACAAATTGCATCTCTCTCTCTCTCTTCTTAGTTTACGTACATTTCTCATAGCTTCATTTTTGGATAGCTTGTTTAGCCCCTTTTGTCCAAGATGTCTTAATCTTCTATGACATAACAAGTTCTCATTTTTGGTGTTTATGAAGCATGTGTTTTTGCTTTTGGTAACTTGGTACAAGTTTCCATTTGTTCTTTCACCCTTTGTAAGAATAGCACCATCTTTTAATCTCTTTACTATGTAGTTACTCTTGTTGAAAGTAACTTCATATCCATCATCATAAAGCTAGCTAACATTGATAAGATTGTGTTTTAGCCCTTCAACATAAAGCACTTTCTCTGATTTCAGTTTTTTTGCACCAATTTCAATAACACTAATACCTTGAATCTTTAAGGCACCATCATTACCAAATTTGATTGACCCTCCATCATATTTTGCTACTTCCTTTAACATCTTTGAGTCTCCTATCATGTGTGAAGAGCAGCCATTATCTAAGATCCATGGCTTTTCTTTCTTGGAAGCTTTCAAGACTACTTCCACCACCATTGATGTTTCTCTTCCTTTTCTTCTCCTTTGGCTAAATGTGGGAGCATGGGTAAGTGTTCTTCTTTGCACAATTTGACCAGGCAACAATGTCAAGCAATCCTCAGTAGTGTGTCCAATTTTTTTGCATCTTCCACAAATCTCTCATAGCAAATCAAAACTGTTTCTTAGTGGAATTTGGCTTCTTTTCACCTAATATTTTCTCCTCCTAGACTCTTGCCCCACATTCCTCTTCATTATAGGCTGAGGATTACAGCATACCATAGCCTTATGCCTATATTTACCACAACTATAGCAAAATCCTTCAAATTTGGACTTTCTTCTTTTGCCACATTTATGTCTCCTATCTTTAGCAATATTTGTAGCACCTTTTTCTCCATCTTTGACAGCTTATCTCCTTTGGATAGGAATCTTCACCATAACTTTCCTAATCTATTTTAGCTTGGGTTATATGCTTGCTTTCAAGTATAAACACAAATTTCTTCTTTTCTTCTACCTTCTCACTTGGCTTTTCTTTCCCATAGAATGAGGTCTTTGATTGCTTAGATACTCATCCAATTTTATAGTAGCCTTTTCCTTGATGGAATTTGCTAAAGATGACTCTCTTTTCACTTTCATGGCCTACATAAAGCTCTTTTTATGCTTCCTCAATTCAGACTCAGCCTTGCAGAGCTTGGCTTGCAAAATCAGCACCTCTTGCTCTTCATGTATCTTGCCTTTCTCTGCCTTAAGTACAACCAACTCCTTAATCCTCTTCAAGTACTCCTCTTTTGTTTTAAACTCCTTTTCTTTCACCTAGAGATTAGATTCATAAATAGCAGAATTTTCATACAACTTCTTGAGATGTTTTACCTTTTTTTTCAACTTGTTGTTTTTGTGCAAACAAGCTCTCAACTCATTCTCTAGTTGCTGCACCAACTCATCTTGTTCCTCTTTATTGATTCCCTATCCCTTGATGATTATTAATCATCATTTACTTAAGTATCCAACATATCTTTTGCAGCCTCATTATTAGAATCATCATCAATTTCTTCTTTTCAATCTTCTTCGTCTAGCTTGCTCAAATTTCTTCTTTTGGGACCAGCTCATCATCATCATCACTGTCTACTTTTATTCACTTTGGGTAGTTTACGGAAAAGTGCCATATGTCTCTACAACTAAAGCACTTCAAGGGTAGTTTTCCCTTGTACTTCCCTTTTCCTTTTCTCATATTTTTGGTGATGTATTCCATGACTTCATCTAGTTCAATATCACCATCTTCTTTTCTAAAGATATTGTTAGATTCTTCTTTTTAGTCTTTAATCTTTAATTTCTTCATTGCCTTAAAGGTCAGCTCTTTCTCCACCTTAGACTTCTTTTCTTTCTTCATTAGGGCTATTCTTATTTCATAAAGCCACCAATATGTTGTGCAAATCATCTATGGGTAGCCGATCTAGATCTCTATCTTCTATGGAAGAGACTTTGGTATTGTAAGCTTTTAATAAGGTTCCAAGTATTTTCCTTACCATAATGGCATCATTGATCTCCTCTTTATACCCTCTAATGAAGCACACAATTTCGTTAACTCTTATAAAGAAGGCATCCACAGACTCATCATTCTACATCTTTATGTCTTTGAATTTGCTCCTTTAAATTTGTAACTTGGCTTCCTTCACAACCTTGTCACTTTCATTTATGTTCTTTAATTTGTCCTAAATTTCTTTGGTGAATTATTAATTTGATAAGGAGGCATATAAGGCATTTCTCGCCTTTCCATCATACTCTAAATTCTTCTTATCAGCAAGTGTCATAGCATCCATCACCTTTAGCGATAAGGATGAAGCCATTAACAATAAACTCAAACATATTAAGACCAAGGTACATCAGATATGAGAGCATTATATTCTTCCATAATTGATAATTCTGTCCATCAAAAGCAGGGATGCCCTTGCTATTAACACTATTTATGCTATCCATAATCTCAATTAGTAGTAGAGATAAGAATTCATAGCAACCACAAACAACTTTTAATCAAAGCAAGTAAATTGGATCAATAGAGGAATGAGCTCTAATACCACTTAATGAGGACCTTTTTAGGTCTCACATTGAGAGGGAGGTGAATTAGTGTGAGAAGCTCACTTTTTGTAAATCTTTTCAAATTTAACCTTTGTGACTTGTTAGAGCCAATGATCTAATTTTTATCTTTCTCATTTATATGAGAGCAATTGTATAAATATTAATCAAATGTAAGCACCCAAGAACACATCAATTTTTACGTGGTTCACCTACATTGTGTGAGCTACGTCCATAGTGTAATAGGATCACACCTAAATCACACAATCCACTCTTGTTATTAAGGGATACAATAATGTGGTGGAAGGATCACTCCTTAACCACTTATGGAAGGACTACTCTTTAACCATTTATAATGATCTCTCGATTAAGGAGTTGATCTCCCGATCACTCCAAGGGTATCCCACCCTTTTTTAACAAGTTTATCAAGAGTTTATGGTGAAATGTTTCCTAGATAATGATCACTCAATATGCACAAGCTGCTAGTATAGAACATGGATCTTCTCCTTCCTTTATTGTTGGTGTTATCTTACCTGTTGCCTTGACAAGTTGTCTCCTTTGCCACTGCAAGCTATTGGACCAAGACACGTTTTCTCCCCTATTGCTGTACCTGCTGTTATTGCTGCTTGCACATGCTACTATCACTGCATGCGTATGTACACGCTATTATCACTGCCTACACATTCTGTTGTTGCTATATGCACATTTCGCTATCACTGCCTACATATGCACAGGCTACCTACACGTGCAGAGGTTGCTACTGCTGTCTGCATGTGCTGCTATCATTGTGATTGCTTGCTAGACGTGTTGCAATTTCTAGGATCACCTATTGAACTTTTTGTTGGTGCTGCAATTGCTAGGAATGCCTATTAGACTTGCTGTAATTTCTTGGATTGTAGGCTGCTGGTGTAAGGAATGCCTGTTGGTTATGCTACTGGTTATGGGAATGCCTACTGGTTGTGCTATTGGTGTAGGGAACACCTGTTAGTGCTAGTTTGGTGTGGTTGTCGACTACTGCACCTTCCTTGATTGGTTTAGTTTTCCAATTGCTCTTCTCCTTTGGTTTGGTTTTTTGGTTGCTCCTTTCTTTGGTGTGGCTAGTTATTATACCCTCCTCTAGTATGGCCAGTTGCTGTACCTCTCCTTTGGAATGGTCAACTGATGCACCCTCTTTTGGTGTGGCCGGTTGCCGCTCTCCGTGGTTGCCTCTCTCTCAGCTATTTACCTCTCCTTGTGGCTACCTTTAGGTTTGCCATTTAAAAAATTTGTAGCACCCTATTATCTTGTAAGGTGCATGAGCTTATTTATAGAGCCTTGAGATTAGGGTTATATGATCATCAATAGTCATCGTTGATTCCCAAAGGTTTCCCTACAATCAACAGTCAGATTTGATTCCTAAAATTTAGGATCAATGATCAAGGGTCAATAGTCAGCTTTGACCTCTAAAATTTAGGGTCACGTTCAATATTGACTCATCAACTTCAGGGATGACTCGCCATCACCAATTTTGGCCAATGGTCTCTATGTATCTCAACAACATTCATAACATTAAATCAACACATACAACCATACAAGATATTGTTGACAACAAGTCCAACATCAACCATTAAAGATAGGCTCAACATATATAATCATGTTAAAAAATGGTAAAATAAAAAGTATTAGTTCAAGTGATAATGACATGCCACCATCAAAGTATTGTTCTGATGTTAATGTTAACGAACCCATTCATGGAGATATGGTAGTTATAAGGCATGCACTAAGTATTTAGCCTAAGGATGATAATGATACGAAGCAATGTGTGCTCATTTTTCATGTAAGATACCATGTTAAAGACAAGGTATGTAGCATGATTATTCATAACGGAAGTTGTACTAATGTTACTAATGCTTTGTTTGTAGATAAGCTAAATCTAAATACCCTTAAGCATCCTAAGCTATAGAAGTTGAAATGGTTAAATGATTGTGGAGAAAATAAAGTAATCAAGCAAGTTTTAGTTCTTTGTGATGTGGCACCAATGCAAGTTAGTTATATATTTCTTGCTTGATCAGGGTAGTTTGATAGTAAGGTTACTCATGATGATTATAAGAATAAATACTCTTTTGTAATTAAAAATCAAATTGTTGTATTAACTCATCTTAAACCTTTTGAAGCATATGAAGATCAGATTAAGATAGCAAAAGAGTACAAAATGAGAAAAGAACAAATGATAGAATAACAAGAAAAGAAAAAGAAAGAAAGTGAGGTTAATGGGAAAAATCCAAATGGGAAGGGTAATGTTGAGAGGAAAGTTGGAGAGAAAAGTAAGGGTAAATGTGTATGCTTGGAAAAATGAGATTAAGAGTGTTATGATTAGAAGGTAGCAACTACTTGTACTTATGTACAAGGATGTTTATTTTTTGTCTAATGACCTTAACCCCTTTTTGTTTAGCAGTAATAATGTGAGAAAACAGCTGCAACACATAAGGAGAGCAGTAATGGTGTGAGAAAACTACTGCGGCATGTGAGGAAAGCAGTAGTGCGTGTGGATAGCAGGCGTAGAGCACACAAATAGTAGGTGCATAGCAGATGGACAGCAGGTGTGAAGAGCACAAACAGCAGGTGCAGAGAGTGCAGAAAGTAGGTACAGAGAGCGTAAACAGCGTGCGTGGCCAGTCGGCACATAGAGGACAGATAATATGTGTAGAGAGTGTGTAGACAACAGCATTAACAAAGCAAGTGTGGACAGCAAGCACAGCGCTTGTGGACAGCAATGGCAGCACATGCGGACATTATTAGTAGTGCACGTGGGCAACAACGGTGGTGCATATAGACAGCATTGATAGCATTAGTAACATGCATAGATAGCAGCAGCAGTGCGTACAAACAGCATTAGCAGTGCCTTCGAACAATGATAGTAGCCCATGTACATGTAGATAGCAATAGTAGCGCTTATGGATGATGATAGCAGTGCATATAGGTAGCCATAACTGAATGTGCAAGTAGTATGTGTAGGTAGAAGTAGCAGCAGGTCCAGTAGCTTGTAGTAGCAAGAGAAGGAGATGTACCCAATAGCAAGTCCAATAGCTTGCAGCAACTAAGGGGAAAGCGTGTCCAGCAACAAGCAGTAGTCAAGGAGAAAATGTGCTTGGCAACAGGTCTAGCAGCTTGTAGTAGCAAGAGGGGAAAGCGAGTCTAGCAACTTGCAGCAACAGAGGAGAAAACGTGCCTAACATCAGAGGAAAGATCCTACAAAGGCAGCAAGTAAGGCAGCATCGGCAGGGGGTGAGACAACACCATTAGCAAACGAAGGAAAGATCCGTATTTTGCTGCAGCAGTTTATACATATTGAGTGATCATTCTCTAAGAAATGTTTTCCCATAAACTCTTAATGGATTTGTTGAAAAATAGGGTTAGATACCATTAGAGTCATCAGGAAATCAACTCCTTGATTGGGAGATCATTGTAAGTGGTTAAGAAGTAGTCCTTTTACAAGTGGTTAAGGAGTGATCCTTCCACAACCAAACTATATCCCTTGATAATAAGAGTGGATTGTGCAATTTAAGAGGGATCCTATCATATTATGGATGTAGCTCACATATTATGGGTGAACCACATAAAAATTGTCATGTGTGCTTGGGTGCTTGTACATTGATTTATATTTGAATGGTCGTGCTCACAAAAAGAAGAAAGATAAAAATTTGATCATTAGCTCTAACAAGCAACAGAGATAAAATACAAATCGATTTGTAAAAAGAGGATATCTCACACTAATTCACCCCCCTCTCAGTATGAGACCTACAATGGTCCTTATCATAATGATAAATGCACTACAACTTGCTTCACTTGCTTGAAAGATAGTTTCTAATACAAATGAATTGATCTCATCATAATGAGTTTTAAACACTGAGATGCGATGTTGTCCAATACAACCCAAGGATTACAAGATGGTTGGAATATTCCTCCCATTGTGTAAAGAATACATAAGTTCCTGAATTATCTTTAGCTAAGATAACATTGTCCCATCTAACAATTCAAGTCACATAATATAACGTTGCAAAAGGTAATACTTTATCTTTGGCCTCTTTGTTTTCCCAAAATTATACAAACACCTAAGAGAGTGAGTTTTGTGAGACCTATTTTTTATTTACTAGCAATCATATAGGTATAATGTCTAATGGTAAAGAAGGCAATTTGCCATATGGAGAGGAGGAAGTAGTTATTATAGACTTCAAATTGCTTATGAAATCTTGAGAGTAGAAGTTTGATAGAACTAATGGGAAATATAGACATTTATGTTTATGGATGCTGATCAAACTATCAACTTATGTAACAAATTCCATGATATGTAGAGGTAATGATGTAATTTTGCATGGTGTAGAATAGGTCTACTTTGTAATTAGTATTAAATAATTCATAGGTTGTGTTGTTGAGTCATTATCTTTTAGAGTATTGCTGTTGAAACTTTTTATTATTGGATGTGGGAGCTTGTATCATGTATTGTCATTGTATCTTAATTCTTAATAGGGGCATTATCTTTATTTTATTGGTGGTATTATTGTTTCTCTTGGTTGCTGCTGTTATTTTCCATCACTTTAATGACTAGTACTTGATTTTATCCTTATTGCTATTTTGGCCAATTAGGTGAACTAAGTATAAGGAAAGCCTTCCTTACAGCATATATAATCTACCTTATTGAAATGGGTTGTGAACATATGACCTATAGTTTAAACTCCTAATAAGGTAATTGGAACTATATCGATTATACACTCAAGTCAAGTTTGCTTTTGTTACTGGATCTTATTGATACCAGGTACAAATATTACTTCATGTTTAGTTTTGCATGAAATCGATTATAGTAGTATTTAAATATTGTGAAGTGCATGTTAGTTTTTCATGTTTTAATTGCACAACTTCTATCTTTTAACGCCACAGCATGTTAGATCCTTTATAATGCATTATTTAAAATAAAATGCTAAGAGTGATTGAATTTCCAAATTTTGCTTTTCTTTTCCTACAGTGAATAAATGGGTTTATGAATTGATTATAAGTGCTACAAAAAAAAATGATGAAATAGAAAGATAAGAGGTACAGTTGTATTCCTATAATTTCTTTTGCTAGCAAACTTCTAGAATGATTTGACACTTTCTCAAGTTTAAAATTTCTATAACCTATTGGTGTAAAGATACTAAATAAAATCTGAATTTAGGGTAGAGAATTGAAGCTAAAAACCACAAAATCAATAAGCTTAATAAAATTTCATTGGATAGGATTAGGAGAAGACCACAAACTTAATAAACGACCATAATATAAAATGAAAATAACAATCTACTATGTTAAAGCCTAATACTCAATTGATTTTGAGGTTATAATGAAAAGTAATCTTAATCCTTTATTGCTAAAACCCTACTAATCTTAGTCTTCCACGAATTAAAGTAGTCACATGACCTTTTACTAAAACCAATAGCTAACAAAAAATAAAATATCAAAATAAAGAAGGACACTTTTATTTCATTCTCCCCATATAGAGACATTAAGTTTGCCTTAAGCAACAAAAACTTGAGAGTTTAATCATAGAAATCATAATCAATTGTCTTCAATGATCTCCTAAATGTTCATTTAACAAGTGAATCATGATTCCCATTGAAAAAAAAAAAATTGTTCTCAAATTTACAAGGAATTGAAGTTTTTCAAAACATAGGAACAAATATCTTGAGTACATTAAGGTTTTTTGCACTAACCAATAGTTTCTATAGTGAACTATTGCATGATCAACGACAGTGACCAACAAAAAGGCTGAACTAAAATTTTCTTTACTTGATTGTTCACATCAATAAAATCAACATAACTCGACATTATACATAAATAATCAATAAAATCCTAAGACCTAAATCTAAATTCATAGAATCCACAGACATATTGATCTCATTATCATCAATCTTTCATATTATATGATTGTCCGGTTCTTACTTGCTTAAATATCTTTATTGGCAAATTAAAAGGTCAACTTGTTCACTAGTTAGTGTTTGCTCTTCTTTTTGACCTATCTCCTCTTCATCCTTGGAAGTAGTGATCATTACCTTTCATACTTTTTTCTTTTGAAATATCTTTTGTTCATTTCATAAACAACTAACTTTCCTAGTTGTCCATTAATTAAAAATAGTTACATTCTAGTAACATGACCTCTTATTAGAACTACTAACTAAAAATAAAATAACAAAATAAAGATAAATGCTCTTATGTTGCCTAGTGCATTAGTATTGTTTCTTTAACATGTTTCATGGTCACAAAGGGTTTTTCTTTTTAAGGTTTTTCAATAGACTTGATAGAATCAATTAATGCCCTTGTTAGTGGTCTCTATACAAGTTTGCTAATTTGTCCCATACTCTAAATAGTTTTCTTTATAGTACCCAAGAAACCATTCTTTCTTCTTTTATGAGCTTCATCTAGCTATTCACAATATATGTACAATGACAATGTTAGGGTTGCAAAAATTAAATGATGCACGTATTCATTCTTCTATCCTTGTCAACATTACTGTCTGCATGAAAAATTTAGATAGGGTTAGAAGGTCTCCATAACTTTTTACACATATTCACACTAGAAAGATGAATGGCTGAAGTTCCTAACTTCACCCTAAGATTTATTGGTCTGTGATACTGAGAGGGGGGGTGAATCAGTATCACACCCCTTAAAAAACTCTGATAATTTAAGCCAAAAATGAACTCTTTCCCAGATTCAACTAAGGTAGATTTATTGTTACCTACTGATCACAATAATCCCCTAAGTTACCTTTCAGACACCTTGCCAATAAGACGAATCGGTTGTTCTTGACTAGGTCTTCTTTTAGGTTATGGGTTTGAGGATTCTTTAGTTTTGTTCACAACTCAATTCAAAACACACAATGTAAATTCAAAGCAAGGACACAAGAGATTTATATGGTTCTGTCAATGTGACGTACTCCACGGTGGTAAGGATTCTTCCTCTACTGAGGCAATCTACTATACTTGAGAACACCAGTGTGGTATCCCCTATGATTACAATGGATGTCTTAATCTTTTACTCCTTTCACTATTGTAAATACAAAGCAATCAAAATACAAAGAGTGTCACTTATTGTGTCTACCATTCTTCTAGCTTGTGTTGCCTCTATTTGATTTGAATAGGCTACTTCAATACAGCTAGGAAGATCACCAAAATACTCTCTAACCTTTCTTGAAGAAATCTAAAAAATTCGTTGAGTTCTCTCAAATTCTTCACCGAATTTCGTCTATAGGTTGTCACACCCAACTCTTGGTCTCATTGTCTCACCATCTCATGGCCTGCACTTACATTTCAGGTCTACCCTTTCATGTCTCATTGAAGTTCCTAACTTCACCCTAGGATCTACTAGTCTGTAATACTGAGAGGGGCTATGAATCAGTATCATACCCCTTAAAAAACAATTTGATAATTTAAGCCAAAAATAAACTCTTTCCCAGATTCAATTAAGGTAGATCTATTGTTACCTACTGATCATAATAGTCCCCAAAGTTACCTTTCAGACACTTTGTCTATTAGATGAATCAGATGTTCTTGACTAGGTCTTCTTTTAGGTTATGGGTTTGATGATTCTTTAGCTATGTTCATGACTCAATTTTAAACACAGAAAGTAAATTCAAAGCAAGGACATGAGAGATTTACGTGGTTCTGTCAATGTGACGTACTCCACAGTGGTAGGGATTCTTCCTCTACTGAGACAATGCACTATACTTGAGAACACCAGTGTGGTATTCCTTATGATTATAATGGATGTCTTAATCTTCTACTCCTTTTATTATTGAAAATACAAAGTAATCACAATATAAAGAGTGTCACTTACTGTGTATACCCTTCTTCTAGCTTGTGTTGCCTCTGTTTGATTTGAATAGGCTACTTCACTGCAACTTGGAAGATCACTAAAACATTCTCTAACCTCTCTTGAAGAAATTTGAAAAATTCATTGAGTTCTCTCAAATGCTTTATCGAATTTCTTTTCTAGGTTGTCTCACACATCTCCTGGTCTCACCGTCTCACTGTCTTACTGTCTCATGGTCTCACTCTTTTCTAGCCTTATCATCACACCGTCTTTAGGTCTCACGTGTCACTATTTCTGGTCTCAAGCGTTTCACCCTTTTCTAGTCTCACGCGTTTCACCCTTTTCTGGTCTCACCCATTTCTGGTCTCACGTCTTTTTTAGTCTCATGCGTTTCAACCTTTTCAATTCTAACTCATTTCTGGTCTCATGTCTCCTCTAGTCTCACATGTTTCACCCTTTTCTGGTCTCACCAATTCTGGTTTTGATCTGCTCTCATGTCTCTTGTTTTCCAGTTTTGGTCTACTTTAACGTCTCACCTTCTCTAGGTCTCACGTCCTCTCTTTCTCCAGGTCTGGTCTACTCTAACATCTCACTTTCTCTAGGTCTCATGTCCTATCTTTCTCCAAGTCTGGTCTGCTCTAACATCTCCCCTTCTCCAAGTCTCACTATTTTACAGTGGCTACCTTTTTCTGGTCTCACGGAGTCTAATCTGTATCCCCAACATTTTTGGTGTCATCGGTATCTTGTTTCTCCCTTTTCTAGTCTGTATTTGTGTCTCCTTTTTCTAGTGTGTGTGTGTTGCCCTAAAAAGAGATAAGTCTTGGTTTATATATTGCCTTCTATGAAAACCCTAATAGGGCTTACTTGAGCTATGGTGGATTTCCTTTTTTGCCCCTCCATGTGACTTCATATTACTGTTCCATTCTTCATTAAATTTGGTTGACAACAATTACAACCCATACAAGGCTATGGGAACAACACTCACAGCCTGCCTCACACTACTGGTCTGCCGTTTCATGTCTCATAGACTGCCTCACACTTCTGATCTACCATTTCATGTCTCTCAGCCTACACCATGCTCCTAGTCTGCCGTTTCATGTCTCTTGGCTTGCACCACACTTTTGGTTTTGCTGGTTCATGTCTCTCAGCCTGCCTCACGTTTCTGGTCTAGCGTTTCATGTCTCTTGGCCTGCCTCACATTTCTGGTCTGTTGGTTCATGTCTCTCAACCTGCCTTGTGTTTTTGGTCTGCTGGTTCTCTTTTCTCGGCCTGCCTCACACTTTTAGTTTTGCTGGTTCATGTCTCTCAACTTGCACCATGCTTCTGGTTTTGTTGGTTCACGTCTCTCGGCCTGCCTCACATTTCTGGTCTGGCATTTCACGTCTCTCAACTTGCCTCACGTTTCTAGTCTGCTAGTTCACGTTTCTCACCTTGCCTCACATTTCTAGTCTTTTGGTTTACATTTCTCAGCTTGTCTCACGCTTCTAGTTTTGTTGGTTCACATCTCTCGGCCTGCCTCATGCTTTTGGTCTATATCCCCAATGTTTATAGTGTCACCGGTGTCTCGTTTCTCCCATTTCTAGTCTGTATCCATGTTCCTTTTCGTGTGTGTGTGTGTGCTACCCTAAAAAGAGATAAGTCTTGGTTTATATATTACCTTCTAAGAAAACCCTAATAGGGCTTACTTAAGCTACGGTGGATTTCCTTTCTTGCCCCTCTATGTGACTTCATATTACTATTCTATTCTTGCATTAAATATGGTCGACAACAATTACAACCTATACAAGGTTGTGGGAACAACAATGGCTTGGAGTAGATTTTCTCTAGTTAGGTGATGGAGACTAAAACCATGGACATCAATCATTTAGCTATATGATATCATGCTTCTATTATTCACTACATGAAAAGTTATTCCATACACAACCACCAGCTCTATTCCTTTTTAGCTAATTCTTTAAAGAATGTCTGTCATTGTGTTTGACCATTTCTATTCAAACAAGCAAGTATTTGGATGCTTGGTGTGTGTTATTTTGGGCTACAACACCAACTCTTTTTTCCTTATTCACATTTGGATTAATTGCTTTAATGGGATACCACTTTGGTGCAGCAATGGTATACTAATTGTGTAACTCTAAATAGATGATGACCAATTCTCTTTTAGCTATTTTTTGACATTTTTTGATTTTTTTTAATGGCAAGGACATGTTAATGATAAGGAATCTTAAAATTTTGTTCAAATTTTCACTTGTCTTGCCCTATTTTATGATCTAATTTATCCTCTAAATTCATTCCTCTAGGCCATTAATGGACTAATTGATGTGAGTTACTTATACATAAAATTTTAGTAATTTAGATATTCAATTTTTAGGACCTATTGATATTATCTAACATTTCATTTTTAAACTAGGCATTTACATCTATTAGATGGTTGAGCAAGTTCCTTTGCTGTTCAAAAGGCAAACCTGAATTGGAATAAAATATGTCATTATCTCTTTTCTTAAAAGATATGGTAGTGACAATCGATAATGCATGTTGTGCATGGTCAAGTAGTGATAAAAGCAGTGGAATTTGAAGATTCATGATGGACCTACATACAGTTTATTAAAAATATGTAATGATCATCAATATATATTTGCATTATTAACACAAGATAAACAAGAATAGGAGAAAAAGAATGATAATTGTGAATATATATTGATGATCATTGACAATGCACAATACATGTTATGCATGATGATCATTACATATTTTCAAATTTTTTGACACTCTGCATTTTGAAGGGTTCATTCACTGCAATTATTGGAAAGGTTGAGCCTCTCTTGATAGTAACTTTTAGATCTATTATTTTACTTGTTCCTATATATAAAGATGACACTACATCCTTAGAGTGAAACACCATCTATTAATTTTTTTAACTCTGTAGGTTGTGTGATTGTTGGGTACTTGTTTTTAAGAGAATTTATTGTATAAAGCAATAAAAAATATTGATTAAGTTATTTGATCATGAGTGAGAAAACACTTAATTACTTGTATCAACAATCTTAGCAATTTCGTATGGAAAATATCAGTTAGGCTATGTGCACTCCATCTTATCATGGCTTATGGACATTCACATTGATTGATCCATGCAAATTAGTGGATTTTATGGACAATATAGGAAGAGAATTATTATTATTATTATTTATTGATATTTTATTTCCTTAGGTCTTATATAACTTTATAACTATTAGGTTAGTTATTATGCTATTTAGAGGTATTATAAAAAGGTCTAGGTCTTTTATTAAGGACTTACAGAATAATAACCTTTTCAATATTATTTATTAGGTTAGTTATTTAAAGGTCTCTTACTTAGAGTTATCCTCCTATTTAGCTTATAATTATTTCTCCCTTTTAGTCTTTTAGCCTAGCTTTATAAATAGGGTTTAAGTTCTTCATTATGCAAGAATTGTTATGATTATTGATATTGATTATTGAGTTTTCCAATAGTGCCTTCATTTGTTTTTAGGTTGATTCCTTTGTTTTCTGTTAGAATTTACATGTTTTTTTCTTTCAATTTTCCTTTGTTCTTTAAGTTTACAACTTGTCCCATATCAATGTCACAGACAAAAGGCAATGAACCCACATAATTGAGTAAAATAATTTGGGTTACGTGAATGCTACCATGTTATGTTGATTTTGGTACTAATGGTCTAGCTAAGCAAGTGGACATTCTACAACACTTTAACCACTTTAATGATAACCTCTAACACTAGTAAACTAATCCTGTTGATGTTTATTATTACAACTTTAGCATAAGAATAGGAGGTTTAGCTTTCATGAATTGTCTATTGCTTTGCATAAGGATTATGTGCTAACCTTGACAATTCTGAGGGCTATCTTTATATAATCAGGTCGGTTTAGGTAAATCATCTTGTTGTGTGTGATATTAGGAGAAATGCAACAAATTAGTGGATCAATGTCATGGTACATATACCATAGGTTTCTACACTCTTCTTTGATAAGTCATAACAAAAGTGCAACATCTTAATGTAATAGTTTCTTGTATTGGTATCTATTGAACTCTTAGGTTCCATGGATTCAATTTGGAACAACACATGAAAATGTTTGTTGGGCATGTCATATGATTCAAACAAATATAAAACTTCCATTATGCATCACTAGCATTAATGGTGACATATAAGCCTCATGACTAAACTCATTTCTAGCCTTATATTCACCATCCTCCCTAAGAATCATAAAACTCTTATTAGGACATCATGACACTACATGACTTCTATCCAAATACTTAAACACTTGATGTCTCTAGTTTTCCCTTAGGTGCCCTTGGGTTTATCCTTAAATATGCCCATTTCAAAACTGCCTTTACTAATCTTAAGTTTATGTGTATCAATCTTAAGTTTAGGAGTTATTTTCTCTTCCTTCTTTCTTTAATTCTACTTTCAAAAAGGTAATGTTGAGTTTTGATTATATTTAAAAGTACTTATTCCCTTAAATTGCCTCTTAACTTTTAAGACAATATATACCATGTCCTTAAACTTTATATAATGTTACAATTTTACCATATCAACTATGTTTCTATTAAACTCTTAAAGAAATCTATTAATAATCACCTCTTTATCTTCTATTACATTTTTCCTAACTATAGTAATTTCTATATTCTTATGGTACCTTTCTATACTTTTAAAACCTTGCATAAGGCTATGCAACCTATTATACAAATACTTATATTAAGAAATAGGAATAAACCACCTTTTCATCATAATTTTTAATTCATCCTAGATTTCTATTAGTCTTTCCAAATTTCTCCTTTTAGTATTAATTTTTTGGCTTCACCACACTATTTTATAATTAGTAAACTTAGTCATAGCTATCTTAACCTTTTTCTCCTTAAAGAAGTTATAGTCTCTAATTTTTTTAAATAATAATTAACAAACTAATTACAAATTATTTTAATATTAAAAAAATAACAATTTTCGATTCCTTGTTCAATTATGATGGGCCTTTAAAGTGGAACAAGCACACATCATGGCTGATGTCATCCTCCAATAATTTACTCCATACCTTTCAAGAGCTACCACTTGTTGCCTATAGTATTATTAGATTAGCAATATTTCCAACTTTGCGAGGCAATGATGTGTAACTTTTCTTCTAGCAAATTGTTGGTTAATTAAGGTTAGATCATGCCTTGGGTTTGAATCAGAAAAGGACTAAGAGTGCAACTGGGCTACCATTGGAATCAAAATTGAGTTGAAAAGTAATCAAGAATCAAAAATCAGAATGGAAATCGAAATTGATTTAATACTAGAGCAACACAAGCTTAACAAAGGGAACTAAAACCAAATGACAAGTAGCCAATTCAGTCGTGCTTTTCCTAGCAATAAAAGAGGAGCAACCTTAGTCTTGAAACTAAATTCAAATAGAACCAGCCCATGGTTTGTTTTGCTGGTTATAAATAATGGAATCTAGTTTCAGCAAAAGAAGAAGACATGAAAAACTGGTAAAATATGGCATCTGTGAGGAAGAACAAGCTAGGCTCACAAGGGCTAGAGGTGTTAGCATAAGGTCTATGGTGTATGAGTATGTCAACCTTTTATGGTCCGCCCAAGCCTAAAGCTAACATGATCGCTCTTATTCACCATGCAATCAATAGTAGCATCACTTTTCTTGAAAACTCTGACATCTACGACCCCTTCACAAATGAAATTCTTATTGGAAAGGTACCTTATTTCAATATTTTAATGTAATAATATTATTGACTATTTCATTTCATAATTATCACTTGAATATACTAAAATCAAATCCTCGTATAATTAAATTAATCATTAGCCACAAACTATTACTAAGAGAATTCGAGAGACTTGTTCAAGCTTGAACTGATCTCTATCTCACTTAGCTAAGTTTAATTGGTTGGTTTTTTAATATTTCAATGAAACAGTAGTTTCTTCCTTATAATATATTAAAGAGAGAGAGAGAGAGAGAGAGAGAGAGAGAGAATGCTATTGCTGTAATTGTAGGCATTGATAGGAGGATTGACAGAGAAAGTTCAATTGGCAATAAAATTCAGGATAAAAGCTATGGATGGTAAGATGGAGGTGCATAGGGATCCTACTCATATGAGAGCTACTTGTGAGGCAAGCATGAAGTAGCTTGAAGTTGATCATATTGATCTTTATTACTAGCATTCTATAGATACTACCATTCCTATTGAAGTCATAATTTGTACCTTTTTCATTTTTGTTTTCTCAATCCAAACATGTTTATATTTGAGCCAATTAATGTTACACTTGGATCCATTATTTATTTATTTTTGCATCTATTCTAGCAATTCTTTTAGTATAACATAGCTTATATTTCTTTAACTAGATTAAAATGACCAACTTTAAGCCATACATATGACAAGAATGAAATGAAATGCTTGCCATGAATATGTCAAGATTGTTAAGTTGTTTGAAGCTTTACATTATTATGATCTAGCAATGTTCTGTAGTGTGATATAGATGGGGGAGGAAAAAAAAAACTAAAAGAGAAAGGAAAAGTGAAGTATATAGGCTTATTAAAGGCCTCTACTTCAATGATTAGAAGGGCATATGTAATTCATCCAATAACTACTGTTCAGTTGGAGTGGTCCATATGGTCAAGAGATGTTGAGAAAGAAATAGTCCCTACTTTTAGGTAGGTTTGGATACACACAATGCCAAGTCTATGTTTAAGCTTGGTGAAAATAAGTTTAGAGAATTTATAATGTTGTTGAATTGATAGTTGCTTAAACTCACTTTATTTTTATCCATCTTCTTATTTTTAATTATCCAAATGATGCCTTTGGATTCCATATATGTATATATTTTTAAATCAAGTTGACAATTTTTCTTACATCAAAATGCATCATTAAAAGTTATGACATTATTTCTTATAGACTGTTTTGTAAGTTTTTAATTACTTAAAAGAGGTTTAAAGAATTTATAATATTTTGAAAATTGTTGAATTTGTATTGGAATATAATTAAATACTTATAAATATTTCTATATTAGAAATGGAATTGAACTTGGTGACTTCATGTTATAAATATTAAGTTAGTCTTACGTAAAAGAAATTACTTGAACCTCCTTCTTCCATTTTTTTTCCTTTTATTTTTATTGTTAGTACTAATATACCATTGAAAATTAATAGTAGATTTGTTGAAGTATATAAAAAGAAGTAAATAATTTGTTAATGTTTTTTATTTCAAGAACTTGGAATTGGGATTGTAACATACAACCCTCTAGGATGGGGATTCTTTTCCTCAGGACCTGAGTTGGCTGAAAACATGGCAGAAGGTCCCTATCGAAAGGTTAGCAACTAGTGTGTTGTATTGTTAATTAGCCTATATGAAATCCTTTCTAGCTGAGCAATAACAAATTAAGTTTAATAGCTTTAAATGATATGGAGAAAAATAGAAAATGTGACTAATGGAAATAGCTCTCCCAAAACGTAACTAACTAGTTTTCTCTCTTTGTTTTTTTTTTTTTTGGTTTTTTATCTCTCTAGGAAATGCCTAGGTTCCATGCTGAACATTGGAGCACAACAACTGCTTATTTGACAGGATTAATGAAATTGCAGCAAAGAAGTGTTGCACATCAACGCAGCTAGTGCTTGCATGGATGCATATCGAAAGGTTGCATCCTTTTTGTCCTTGCCTTAGTCATTGGACCACTAATTCCTTGCAAAGGATTTTAGGAAGACTTGCTTTGTTGCACTTAAAGAGAACCTTGTTCTCCATCATTCATCTCTTCCTCGAAAGAATTCATCCTCAAATCACTTACATCAAACAAAGATAATTCAACAACATTAAAATTAGCACTAACATTACCATAGTTGCTTAGTAAATCTAGCTTGTTGGCTATACAAACTCCGATAATATGTAAATGGAACACAACACCAATGTTGGTATAAGATAATTCTAACATAGGTTAAGGCATTAGAGTTCTAACCCAATGATTGTAAAACAACCAAGAACAAGAACTATAGGATTTAGACATCACTATTAATAGTGACAATGTTAAAGAAGATAAGTCTATTGAACCAACAAACCTAAGTATGAAAGTTTAGAATTAGTTCTCAAAGAACCAATGAAAATAGCTCATTTACTCATAAAAAAGTTCTGCCTCCTCCAACCATCATTTTTCCCTTTTTATATGCTAGACCTAAAAATGCTAGCTACTAAGATGGGCTTATTAATGAAATTCATCCAACCCACTACACAAGTTGTCAACTCCAACTTCCTTGTCAAGGCCATGGTTTTCATATTCCTTCATAAATGACACATTTGCAAGCCCCAATGAAGCCTTCATCATCCTTAATTCTTGCCTAGCAATTTCTCGTAAGTAAATGTCACACAACAAGTTGTTGAGTGCTTCTTTTATTTTTTTTGACCTTGCCCTTATCATTAGTGGTCCAAGGTTTTACAAAGCATCAACTCCCTTGTTGATTTCAACTAGTATAGTATGACTTCCATCATTCCCACCCTCCTTAAAATGATTTGTCCTGAAATCAACACCTTCATCATCAAAGTGAAAAGAAGAAAGGTCAGAAATATTAAATGTTGCACTCACATTATACTCACCTAGCAAGTCAAGTTTATATGCATTATCATTGACTCTTGCCACCACTTGAAAAGGACCATCTCCCTTTGGTTGCAACTTTGATTTCCTTTGCATAGGAAATGTATCCTTCCATAAGTGTACCTAAAATCAATCACTAAGTTTAAAAGTGATATGCCTAAGACCTTTGTTCGCTTGTGTTTTATGTTGTTTGGTTTTTCTCTCAATGTTAAGTTTAGCTTTCTCATGAAGTTGCCTAACCACTTTAACCTTCTTTTTTCCATCTAAATTGACCCTATCTTATATAGGCAATGGTACTAAATCCAAAGGAGATAATGGATTAAAATCATAAATAAGTATGAAAGGAGAATATCTCATAGTACTATGAACAACACAATTATAGGCAAACTCCACAAAAGGCAAACATTGTTCCCAGGTTTTAGAGTTCTTACCAATAACAGCATGCAAAAATGTACCAAGAGTTCGATTTACTACCTCATTTTGTCCATCTATTTGTGGATAGCAAGTTATAGAATACAACAACTTTGTTCCATGCTGATATGAACTCCGATTATATGTAAATAGAACCCAACACCAATGTTGGTATAAGATCATTTTAACAAAGGTTAAGGGATTTGGAGTTCTGACCCACTGATTATAAACAACCAAGAACCAGAACTATAAGATTTAGATGCAAATCCTAAAAACAATAATGTTAAAGAAGATAAGTCTATTGAACCAACACACTTAATTATGAAAGTTCAGAATTAGTTCTCAAAGAACCAAAGAAAATAACTCATCCTTTTTGCCATTTTTATATGTTAACCCCAAAAACCCTAGCTAATAAGAAGAGCTTATTAAGGAAATTTGTCCAACCCACTAAATAATAATAAAAACCCATGAAAATAACCCAATAAGATGCTGAAATTCGTTCAACCCACTACATAACAATATAACTCATGAAAATAATCCATTTAAATGCCCAAACATAGGCTCCTAAAACTAACTTCCTTCTTAAGGCCATGGTTCTCAAATTGTTCCATAAATGACACATTTGCAAGCCTTGGTGAAGCCTTCATCATCCTTAATTGATGCGAATCATAAAAATGAAGGGTAGAAGGCTTTAATGGATGCAAGAGGTCCATTTCATATTCCAGAAGGCCTAATAACATGAGCTAGAGCTTCAATGGATGGAAGAGGTCCATCACACATTTCAAAAGGCCCAATAACATGAACTGGAACTTCAATTGATGTAAGAGGTCTATTTCACATTCTAGAAGGCCCAATAACATGAATTAGAGCCAAAAAGATTGAAGAAGCACTAAATAGGCTGATTAAGGACATTCAGGCCAACCAAGCTTCAAATGGTGCAAATATAAGTTTGACAAAGAGTCCAAGCCTAATTAATATAATTGGAATACTTAATGGTCAAACTAAGTAATAGCATTCACTTCTAAATAAGAGTTTATTGTCTATGTCAGAATTTATCTATAGTTAGGAATTTCTCCAAAATAAGGATTTGTCCTAAGTAGGAATTTGTGCCTTTTGAGGATTGCTATCTTAGCGTATAGGCACCCCTTATAAGCTTTAGAAAATTAGACAACTTTAAGAAAAATAGAAAGCAAGGGTTTTTCTTCCTTAGTTCTTTTAAAGACTAAAAAACTTATCAAGAGGTACTTCTTCTTGTGGCATTCCAATTGACTTATCACTCCCAATTCCTTTCTTTTTTGGATTGTGGCATCCATATCCTTCTTAAATACCTTAGGTTCGTGTTCCTTCGAATGGTGGGTCTAGGGTTTATGTTATCAAACTTTGATTCAGCTTTTTTGGTTGTTCTTTGATTCCTTGTGTGCGTTGGGTCCGTAAGCCACTTCTTTTTGGGGTTTTTCACATCAATTGAATGATGAGAACCATAGAGATGATGGGTGGAAGGCTTCAAAGGCTGCAAGACGTCCATTGCACATTCCAAAAGGCCCAATAACATAAGCTAGAACTTTAATGGATGTAAGAGGTCCATCGCACATTCCAGAAGGCCTAATAACACGAGTTAGAGATTTAATGGATGCAAGTGATCCATTGCACATTCCAAAAGGCCCAATAACATGAGTTAAAGCCAAAAATATTGAATAAACACTAAATGGGCTGATTAAGGACATTCAGGCCAACCAAGCTTCAAATGGTGCAAATATAAATTTGACAAAGAGTCTAAGCCTAATTAATATAATTGGAATACTTAATGGTTAGACTAAGTAATATCATTCACTCTTAAATAAGAGTTTATTGTCTATGTTGGAATTTGTCCATAGTTAGGAATTACTCTAAAATAAGGATTTGTCCTAAGTAGGAATTTGTGCCTTTTGAGGATTGCTATCTTAGCCTATAGGCACCCCGTATAAGCTCTAGAAAATCAGACAACTTTAAGAGAAATAGAAAGCATCTCCCTTAATTCTTTTAAGGACTAAAAAACTTATCAAGAGGTACTTCTCCTTGTGGCATTCCAATTAACTTATCACTCCCAATTCCTTTTTTTTCCGTAATATGTCATCCATATGTTTCTTAAATACCCAAGGTTCTTGTTCCATTGAATGGTGGGTCTAAGGTTTGTGTTATTAAACTCTAGTTTAGCTTTCTTGGTTGTTCTTTGATTCCTTGTGTTCGTTAGGTCCCTAAGCCATGTCTTTTTGGGGTTTTTCGCATCAACTTGTACTTAGCAACTTCTTAATAGTAAATGTCACACAATAAGTTGTTAAGAGCTTCCTTTATTTTCTTTGACCTTGCCCTTGTCATTGGTCCTCCAAGGTTTTGCAAAGCATCAACTCCTTTGTTGATTTGAGCTGCTATAGTATGGCTTCCATCATTCCTGCTCTCCTTAAAATGATTTGTCCTCAAATCGGCACCTACACCATTAAAGAGAAGAGGAGAAAGGTTAGAAACATTAAATGTTGACTTACATTATACTCACCTGGCAAGTCAAGTTTATATGCATTATCATTGACTCTTGCCACCACTTGAACAGGACCATCTCCCCTTGGTTGCAACTTTAATTTCCTTTGCATAGGAAATCTATCCTTCCACAAATGTACCCAAACCCAATCACTAGGTTCAAAAGTGATATGCCTACGACCTTTATTGGCTTGTGTTTTGTAATGCTTGGTTTTTCTCTTAATGTTAAGCTTAGCTTTCTAATGAAGTTGCCTAACCACTTTAGCTTTCTTTTTCCCATCTAAATTAACCTTGTCTTGTATAGGCAATGGTACTAAATCCAAAGGAGATAATGGATTAAAATCATAAGTAAGCTCGAAAAGAGAATAACCTGTAGCACTATGAGCAACACAATTATAAACAAACTCCACAAAAGGCAAACATTCTTTCCAAGTTCTAGATTTCTTACCAATAACAGCACGTAACAATGTACCAAGAGTTCAATTTACTACCTCAATCTGTCTATTGGTTTGTGTATGACAAGTTGTATAAAACAACAACTTTGTTCCAAGCTTAACCCATAATGTTTTTTAAAAATGGCTTAAAAATTTTGCATCACGGTCTAACATAATACTCTTCAGTACTCCATGTAGGCGAACAATCTCTTTAAAAAAATAAGTTTGCAATGTGTGTGGCATCATCTGTTTTGGTGCAAGCAATGAAATGCACCATCTTTGAAAACCTATCAACTACAATAAGAATACAATCTTGGCCCTTCTTGGACTTAGGTAACCCAAGAATAAAATCCATAGAAATGTTGGTCTAAGGTTCACAAGGAATTTCTAAAGGCATATACTTACCATGGGGCAAAACCTTAGACTTATGTCATGGGGCCATTACCTTCTCCCCAAATGGCAACCTATTAGGGTGTGCACCTGTTACACGATATGACCTAAGATCCCTCTCTTCCTCAACGATGTGAGAGTTGGGTAGTGTGAACCTGTTACACTAAGCATGTCTACAAGTAATACACTTGACACAAACTCTTTAAATATCCCTTTTCATATGTGGCCAAAAGAAATGTTCATTTAAAACATCAAAAGTCTTTTGAATGCCAAAGTGTCCCATTAAACCACCCTCATGAGCTTTTCTCACAAGTAATGCTCTTATAGACCCTTGAGGAATACAAAGCTTATTTACTCTAAACAAATACCCCTCATGTCTATAGAACTTACCAAAGGCAGCTTTCTCACATGCTGCATATACATTACTAAAGTCAACATCATTAGCATATAAATTAATAATGTGCTCAAAATTTAGCAACTTAATGCTTAAATTGCTAATCAATGTGTACCTTTGTGACAATGTGTCAGCAATAACATTTTCCTTACCTAATTTGTATTGAATTACATAAGGAAAAGTTTCAATAAGCTCAACCCATTTTGCATGTCTCCTATTTAACTTACCATGCCCCTTTAAGTATTTTAAAGACTCATGTTCAGTATGAATTACAAACTCCTTGGGCTAAAGGTAATGTTGCCATGTTTCTAAAGTCCTAACAAGTGCATACATTTCTTTATCATAAGTTGGATAATTCAATGTTGCCTCATTTAACTTCTCACTAAAGAATGCAATAGGTCATTTCTCTTGCATGAGAACTCCCCTAATCCAATTGCTCAATACATCACATTCAATTTCAAAGATCTTAGAAAAATTAGGCAAAGCAAAAAGTGGTGCATTACATAACTTAGACTTAAGCAAATCAAAGGCATCTTGTTGTTCCTTACTCCCTTTGAATCCTACATTCTTTTTAATCACCTCAATCAATGGTGTAGCTATGGTACTAAAATCCTTAATTAACCTCTTATAAAAGCTAGCCAAACCATGGAAACTCCTCACATCACTCACACTCTTAGGTGTAAGCCATTCTTGAATTGCCTTAATCTTCTCTTTATCAACCTCTATGTCATGAGCAGACACAACATAACCCATGGAAATGACATAATCCTTATGAAAACCGCATTTCTTCAAATTGGCATACAATTTCTCTTTCCTTAAAACATCAAGCACATAATGCAAATGTTTAATATACTCTTCTAAATTCCTGCTATATACTAATATGTCATCAAAATAAGTGACAATAAACTTTCTTAAGAAAGGTCTCAAAACATGATTCATTAATCTCATAGTACTAGGTGCATTAGTCAAACCAAAAGGTATAATTAACCATTCATAAAAACCATGCTTGGTTTTGAATGTAGTTTTCCATTCATCTCTTTCCCTCATCCTAATTTGATGATACCCATTCTTAAGGTCAATTTTAAAAAAGTAACAAACACTATGTAATTCATCTAGCATATCATCAAACCTGGGTATAGGATGTTGACATTGTTATTTTGTTGATAACTTTACAATCGCTACGCATCCTCTAAGATCCATCTTTCTTTGGCATAAGTAACATTGGCACTACACATGGACTCGTGCTCTCCTTTACATGTCCCTTATTCATCAACTCATTAACTTGCCTCTGAAGCTCTTTTTTCTCCTTAGGATTACTTTTATTTGCTGGCTTATTAGGAATGGGAGCTCTAGGAATAAGATCAATGTGATGTTCAATCGCTCTCCTTGGTGGTAAACCATTTGCGATCTCCTTAGGGAATACATCATCATAATCCTGTAAAAAAAATGAAATAGCACTAGGCAAAGATGAATCAAGGTTAGTGTTAGAGAAATAAAAATCCTTGTAATGGATCAAGATCATTTGTTGCCTAACTTGGAAGGTAACCCTAACATCTGCTCCTTTCGCAAACACACTCACTTGTTTTCTCTCATTTTCACTCTTATGAACCTGACAACTCTTATACATAGCACTCTCAAATGCTTTCACTTTGTTTTTCTCTCCTTCACTTTCTTTATCTCAACTTTATCTTTCTTTTCTCTCCTCCTTTTCTGCTCACTTTCATAAAGTCTCACTTGGTCTTCATACACCTGTTTTGGAGTTAATGGAATAAGTGTGAATGGTTTTCCATCCATGGTGAAAGAAAAGTATTTCTTATAGCTATCATGCAAAAATTTTCTATCAAATTGCCAAGGATAACCCAATAACAAATGCCTGACCTGCATAGGTATAACATCACAAAAGAACTTGCCCTTATATCTACCAATGGAAAATGGAACCATAACTTGTTTAGTCACTTTCACCACTCCACTGTCATTTAACCATTGCAAATTATATGGCCTAGGATGTTTGGTTGTAGGCAAGTTCAATATTTCCACCAACTCTGTACTTGCTACATTAGTGCAACTACCTCCATTGATAATCAAGCAACAGAGTCTATCTTGAATTAAACATCGAGTATGGAAAATATTTTTCCCATTGCATCTCAACATCATCCTCCTCCTTAACCTGTAGACTAAGGGCTCTCCTTGCTACTAAAAGTCTTCCACCTTGCTTTGGATACTCTATCCCTTCATGAACATCACTAGCATCCTCTAGTGGCAGCATTTGGTATTCATCACTAGCATCACTGCCAGACACATAGTCACCATTCTCCTTAAGGTACATGGTTCTTTTGTTAGGACATTG
Source organism: Ceriops decandra (assembly GCA_020615895.1). Taxonomy (NCBI): domain Eukaryota; kingdom Viridiplantae; phylum Streptophyta; class Magnoliopsida; order Malpighiales; family Rhizophoraceae; genus Ceriops; species Ceriops decandra. The sequence goes on along the minus strand of JAHLGO010018750.1, from coordinate 54,962 downwards.
TGAAGCCACATGACCCCTTCCAAGATGTGTAAAGCATTTGATATCTCTAATTTTTCCTTGGGTGCCCTTAAGTTTTTCTTCAAATTTGCCCCTTTCAAGCCTGCCCCCGTTAGTCTTGGGTCTATTTGAATTGGTTTTAAGCTTAGAAGTCATCTTCTCTTCCTTCTTCCCTTAATTCTTCCAAAAAGATGAACCTGAGTTCTGATTATATCTAGAAGTGCTATTTCCCTTAAGTTGTCTCTCAAATTTCATGGGAATGTGTACCATGTCTTCAAGCTCTACATAGTGTTGCAGTTTTACCACATTAGCTATGCTTCTATTCAACCCTTGGAGGAACCTAGTCATGGTTGCCTACTTATCCTTTATTATAGATGTCCTAACCATAGCAATTTTCATCTCCTTATGGTACCCTTCCACACTCTTGGAACCTTGCGTAAGGTTCTGCAACTTGTTATACAAATCCCTATAATAAGAGTTAGGAACAAATCTCCTCATCATAGTCTTTAACTCATTCCAAGTTTATATGGTTCTCTTAAAATTTCTTCTCCTAATGGTAACTTGCTAATCCCACCATACTACAACATAATCAAAGAACTCTGTTATAGCCAACTTCACTTTTTTCTCCTTAGAGAAGTTGTGGCACTTATATATTAATTCTATCCTTCGTTCCCAATCCAAACAAACATTAGGGTCAGCTTTCCCTTGAAAAGAAGATATTTTCATTTTAATACTACCAAGATTTTTGTCTACTCCTTCCTTCACTCTATTTCTATTATCCCAACCTCCATTGTACCTATCATAAACATTTCCAATGCCTTTTACTCCTCTATCATTCCTATTACCACGTCCTCCTTTAAATCCACCTTTAAAGTTTTTACTAGCATTATCACCGTCATCATAATAATCATCACCATCTTCACCAAAATCATGTTCAAATTGCTCCTTCATGACCCTTCTAGCTATCTAGCTAGACTCTTAGGATTGACATTCGATTCCCCTTCTATTTTATACATCTTATCTCGCACTTCTATAAACATTTGGTCAATCCTATCAAAATTTTGCTCTAAGGATTTCATAAGCAATTTGAAATCTGGAACAACTACGTCCTCCTCTTTATGTGGGAAATTGCCTTCTTTAGCATTAGACATTGTACATGAAAGGTTATTAGTAAATAAAGAATATACCTCACAAAACTCACTCCCTTATGTGTTTGGAGATATGACCCAATGATTATAAACAATAAAGAACTAGAACTATAAGATTCAGACACCACTCCTAACAACAATGTTGAAGAAGATAAATCTATTAAATCAACACACTCAAGTATGAAAGTTCAGAATTAGTTCTTAAAAAACTAAAGAAAAAAGCTCATTCACTCATAAAAAGGTTCTGCCACCTTGAGCCATCATTTTCCCCTTTTTATATGCTAACCCCCAAAAACCCTAGTTACTAAGATGGGCTTATTAATGTAATTTATCCAACCCACTACATAATAATAATAAGCCATGAAAATAACCCATTTAGATGTTGAAATTTGTTCAACCCATTACATAACAATATAACCCATGAAAATAACCCATTTAAATGCCCACACACAGGTTGCCAGCTCTAATTCCTTCCTAAGGCCATGGTTTTCATATTCCTCCACATATGATACATACGCAAGCCTTGGTGAAGCCTCCATCATCCTTAATTCGTGCCTAGCAATTTCCTATAAGTAAATGTCACACAACAAGTTATTGAGTGCTTACTTTATTTTTTTTGACCTTGCTCTTCTCATTGGTAGTCCAAGGTTTTGCAAAGCATTAACTCTCTTGTTGATTTGAGCTAGTGTAGTATGATTTCCATCATAAGCATTTTCATTAATCCTCTATAAGACTTGAAAAGATCTATCTTCTAGAGGCTGCAATTTGGACTTTCTTTGTGGGGGAAATCATTCCTTCCTTATATGCACCCATACCCAATCACTAGGTTCAAAGACAACCTTCATATGCCCCTTATTAACTTTCTTAGCATATTACTCATTCTTCCTTTCAATGTTAACCCAAACCTTGGCATGTAAATCCTTCACAAATTCTGCCTTTTTCTTACCATTAATGTTAGCATGTTCTTTAGTAGGCAAAGATAAAATCTCTAAAGAAGTTAAAGGTTTAAAAGCATAAGCAACTTCAAAAGGTGATAAAGAAGTAGTAGAATGAATAGATTTGTTATAAGCAAACTCAATGTGTGGCAAACACTCTTTCCATTACCTCATGTTCTTTTGAATGATAGCACGTAACATAGTAGTGAGTGTCCTCTTAACTACTTCAATTTGTCCATCTGTTTAAAGATATGTAACAATAGAAAATAAGAGTTTAGTTCCCTATTAATTCTATAGAGTGCACTAAAAATGACTTAAAAAGGTAACATCCCTATCACTTATAATAGTTCTTAGCAATTTATGCAAACACACCTCTTCCTTAAAGAATAACTCAGAAATATGTGTTACGTTATTAGTTTTAGAACATGCAACAAAATAAGCCATTTTGCTAAACCTATCAACAACAAAAAATATGTTATCCTTACCACTTTGAAAACTTGGCAATCCTAAGACAAAGTCCATGGAAATATCAGTCCAAGGTTGCCTACAAGTAAAGGTGTATACAATCCATGGGGTTTAACATTAGCCTTTGCTTGCCTACATGTCATGCATTTATTACAAATGGAATGCACATCATGCTTCATATAAGGTTAATAAAAATGCTTATGTAATATATCTAGAGTTTTCTCTACACCAAAGCACCCCATTAAACCACCCCCAGTGAGTTTCCCTAACAAATAACTCATAAATAGAACAAATAGGTTCACATAATTTATCCCACTTAAACAAAAACACCTCAAGCTTATAAAAATCACCAAACATATAATTCTCACATGCATTTCATAGCTGGATAAAATCAAAATCATTAGCATACAAGCCCTTTAACAATTCAAAACCAAGTAACTTAGTTTGCAAAGAAGTAAGTAATGTGTAGCTCTTAAACAATGTATCAGCAACAACATTTTTCTTTCTATGTTTGTACTTGATCACATAAGGAAATGTTTCTATAAACTCTAGCCACTTGACATGTCTTTCATTAAGGTTACCTTGGGATTTCAAGAACTTTAAACTTTCATAATCAAATTAAACGATGAATTCCCTTAGCCACAAATAATGTTGCCATGTTTAAGAGTTCATACCAATGCATAAAGTTCCTTATCATAAATAGGATTATTTAAGGCTAGCCCACTTAGTTTTTTACTAAAATAAGTAATCGGTTTGGAATCTTACCTCAAAAGCCCCTATTTCTATTCCAAATGCATCACATTCTACCTCAAAAACTTTATCAAAGTTAGGCAAGCATAAGAAAGGTGCATTAGTAAGCTTTTTTTTCAAAGTACAAACATCTTGATCATACACTTCATCCCACTTGAAAATAGCATTCTTTTTAACAAGTTCATTTAAAGGTGCAACAATGGAACTAAAATCCTTAACAAAACTTTGATAAAAACTTACAAAATCATGAAAACTTCTTAACTCATTTGCATTCTTAAGCTTAGGCTAGTCCCTTATCACCCTTACCTTCTCCCCATCCATACCAATACCTTGTGAACTAACAACATAGCCAAGAAATACAACAGATTCCATGCAAAATGTATACTTTTTGAGATTTTCATATAGTTGATTCTCTATTAACACACTAAGCACAGCATCCAAGTGTTTCACATGTTCATTCAAATTCTTACTATAAACTAAAATATCATTAAAGTAAACTATTACAAATTTCTTTATGAAAGTACACAAGACATGATTCATTAACTAGGTGCATTAGTTAATCCAAAAGGCATTACTAACCACTCATACAATCCCTATTTAGTTTTTAATGTTGTTTTCCATTAATCTTCTCATTTCATGCGAATTTGATAGTGGTCATTCTTTAAATCAATTTTTGAAAACACACACAAACCATGTAACTCATCAAGCATATCATCTAATATAGGGATGGGTTGTCTATACTTTACAATGACCTTACTGATGGCTCAACAATCCACACACATTAACCATGTTACATCATTTCTTAGGACTAAAAGGATAGGGACCAAGCATGGGCTAAGAGACCTTACAAATCCCTTATGCACCAACTCATCCACTTGTCTCTATATGTCCTTCATTTCTTCAAGATTAGCTAAGCACGTTAGTTTAGTATAATAGTACTAGGTTGAAAGTCTATTTCATGCTTAATTCCTTTTAAAGGAGGTAATCTATGAGGAATCTCTTTGAGAAATAAATCTTCAAACTCCTTGTCATTAACGTGGCATTTTGTCTGGAAATTGTGCTCACATTGCTCCTTATCATTATCATCCTTAGGCAAAATACTATGTGCATAGTGGAAGGATCTCTCCTTAACCACTATGGAAGGATCACTCCTTAACAACTTACAATGATCTCTCGATCACCCCAAGGGTTTCCCACCCTTTTTGAAAGAAGTACATAAAAGGATTATGATAGAAACTCCCTTAAGAAAGATCTCTCCACGTGTATAGGCTACTATAGTAAAAAACTGATCTTCTCCTTTCTTTCTGTTGTTCTCTCCTCTCTTTCTGCTATTCTCTACACTCTATTATGCTATTCTCTTTATGCTCTTTTTGGTTGTTCTCTCTATGCTCATTTTTACTATTTTCTCTACGCACTTTCCTATTATTCTCTTTGCACACTCTTTTTTGCGATCTTTACGCTATTTTCTACTATTTTCTACATATCCTTTTAGTGGTAGCATGGGTATTTATATTTCTTGAATTTAGGATTGCCCTACCATCAATGGTTAGCATTGATTCCTTGAATTTAGGATTGCCCTATCATAATTGGTTAGCATTGATTTCCATATAAAAAGACCTCTCAAGATACTTCCACTTAGCAACCTTCTTATAGCCCTCTTGCCACATTTCCTTCTCTTACAAAATGAGTCATGTGTTCTAGCTTGGCTCCTTTCGGGGTGTGATAGTTGTTGATAAGGTAAGTAGTGGTAGTTCCACTGAGGTATGTTAATTTATACTTTAAAATCATCAACTTTCAAAGGGGTATAATGGAGGATAGCCTAACAAAACTCACAACAAACATAGATGCCACCATCCTTCTGAGAGAGAGAGAGAGCTTTCACATTTGATGGGGGTGTTTCCTCCCTTTGATTGAGTAGCTATCCTTGGACTCATACCCAATAAGTGACTTGCAATGCTAGAGGGAGCAATGACAAATGTCTGGATGATGGTATTCTCTTACATAGTGAAAGGCTGCTTGAAGGAGTCAAGCTTTTAAAGTAAGATGAACCAAGACTTAAGCATCGCGAAACCCAACAAGTTGGCAATCACATTAAGAGAAGGAATAATGCTAATGGTGAGATTGAGCTTGTACATGATAAAGTTAAACATTATACTTAAGAAAAGGCTGGTCACTATTACCCTAAACATTATTTGCTTGTTCTAAGGTAGCATCTCTATTGTCTTGAATGCTTCCTCCACCATCAGCTTCTCCTTAACATCAGCAATTATCGGGCTATTCTGTCCCATTGCTTCTTTCCTTCTCTCCATCGATTCTCCTTTCTGGGAATGAGAGTATGTCGTCTTCCTTAACCCTTGAATAAATCATCTACCAATACTTTGTAAAAGGCGCAAACACATCTCAAAGGCACTCATAATGTCAAATCAACAAGGACAAATATATGAGATGCTGTTAATAATAAATCCAATATTAGCCATCAACAGTGGGCTCAACAATTGATTACATTTGCAATTTCCTTGTTCAAACTATTAATAAATCTTGCCATGGTAGCCTCTCAATCTTCCTTTACATTAGCTTTAATCATGACTATCTATCTCCTTGTAACAATCCTTCACACTTATGCACCATTGAACCAATCCTTGCAACTTTCTATGCAAGTCTCTATGGCAATTGCTAGGTATAAATATGTTGTGTATTACTGATTTCATCACTTCCCATGACTAAATTGGCCTCTCATCATTACTCCTCCTACTCATCACCAATTAGTCCACCAAATACTTGTATCATCAGTGAATTCTACAATTGCCAACTTTAATTTTTTCTCCTTGAAATAATTATGGCAATCAAATACATGTTTAACCTTTCTTTCCCATTCCATATAAAGTTTAGGATCATTCTTCCCTTGAAATGCTAAAATCTTCATCTTTATGCTACACAAATTGCTATCTCTTTTGTAAGTAGCCTTCATACCTTTTGTTGAGATTAATTCTTCATAGTTTGATTCTTCTTCAAGTTCTTCCTTAATCACACACCTTTTAGAGATTTTGAATTTGTTATTGTAAATCAGCTAGCCTTGCATTTATCATGTCAAATTACTTAGTAATAGTCTTAATCCAAATCTTCATGTTTATATCATGTGGTTCTCTATCACTACTCATGTTTATAACTTGCACAAACACGTTAGTAATTAAAAGAAATTTGTTTCTCACACAATCCCTCATGTGTTTTCCTCTAAATTGGATTGTTATCACTCGTGTTTCATTTTATTTTGGCTTTTCTCGATGATAATCTCGCCACCTTTTCCTTTTCCTACTTAAGCCAGCCCCTTTTATGTTCTTCAAACACTCATGATTAACAAATAACAAGGAGCAATTTGTTAGACAGTGGCAAATCTCAAAATTAGAACTTTTAAAAGAAAAAATGATTTAAGATATCCTTTTTAAACATAGAAAGAAGAAAAAATCATATTTGCAGCCTTATAAATGTATACAATAGGTTGCAAGAATCAAGATGCATTACTCAGGTTGAAGTTTCCAACTTCATCTTGGGATCTACTAGTCTGTGATACTAAGAAGGGGGGATGAATCAGTATCACACCCCTTTAAAAAAAAAACTTTGATAATTTAAGCCAAAAATGAACTCTTTCCCAAATTCAACTAAGGTAGATTTATTGTTACCTATTGATCACAATAGTCCCCAAAGTTACCTTTTAGACACCTTGCCTATTAAACGAATTGGTTGTTCTTGACTAGGTCTTCTTTTAGGTCATGGGTTTGATGATTCTTTAGCTGTGTTCACAACTCAATTCAAAACACAGAATGTAAATTCAAAGTAAAGGTACAAGAGATTTACATGGTTCTGTCAATGTGACATACTCCATGGTGGTAGGGATTCTTCCTCTACTGAGACAATCCACTATACTTAAAAACACCATTATGGTATTCCCTATGATTACAATGGATGTCTTAATCTTCTACTCCTTTCACTATTGCAAATACAAATCAATCAAAATACAAAGAGTGTCACTTACCCTCTTTTTGATTTGAATAGGCTGCTTCACTACCACTTGGAAGATCACTAAAACATTCTCTAACCTCTCTTGAAGAAATCTAAAAAATTCGTTGAGTTCTCTCAAATGCTTCACCTAATTTCTTCTCTAAGTTGTTTTACACAACTCCTGGTCTCACCGTCTCACGGTCTCACCCATCTCCTGCTTTCACCATCTCACTATCTCACCGTTTCACCCTTTTCTGGTCTCACCAATTCTAGGTCTCACAATGTGTTCTGATGTCACACGTTTCACCCTTTTCTGGTCTCACCAATTTTGGTCTTCTAGTGTATTCTATTGTCACCCGTTACACCCTTTTCTAGTCTCACCAATTCTGGTCTTTCAGTGTGTTCCGGTGTCACCCATTTCACCCTTTTCTGGTCTCACACCTCACCTAGTCTCATGGTGTTTCACCCTTTTCTCGTCCCCCACATTTCTGGTCTGTTTTCCACTGTCACACGTTTCTGGTCTGCCCACACCGTCGCACGTTTCTGTTCTGGTCTCACCTAGTCTCACTTGCACCAGCTCTGATCTGGTCTCACCCATTTCAGGTCTGGTCTGGTCTCACCTGATCTCATGTTTCCAGGTCTCACCTAGTCTCTCATTGTTCTGGTCAGGTCTAGTCTCACCTGGTCTCACGTATTTAGGACTCACCTGGTTTCATGTTCTGGTCTGGTATGGTCTCGTGTTTCTAGGTCTCACCTGGTCTCAGGTTCTGGTCTGGTCTCACCTGTTGCATGCTTCACTGGTCTCACATCTTCTCTGGTCCTGATCTGCTCTCACGTCTCACCTTCTCTAGGTCTCACGTCCCCTCTTTCTCCAGGTCTGGTCTGCTCTATCATCTCACCTTCTCTAGGTATCACGTCCTCTCTTTCTTTAGGTCTGGTCTGCTCTAATGTTTCACCTTCTCCAGGTCTCACATCCTCTCTTTCTCCAGGTCTGGTCTGCTCTAACGTCTCACCTTCTCTAGGTCTCATGTCCTCTCTTTCTCTAGGTCTGGTCTGCTCTAATGTCTCCCCTTCTCCAATTCTCACTATCTTACGGTGGCTACACTTTTCTGGTCTCATGGATTCTGGTCTGTATCCCCAACGTTTCTGGTGTCACCGGTGTCTTGTTTCTCCCTCTTCTGGTCTGTATCTGTGTTTCCCTTTTTTGTTGTGTGTGTGTGTACACTCCCTAATTCTGGTTTGCTTTGTTTCACTATTTTCCTGGGTGGCTACCCCAAAAAAGATGAGTCTTGGTTTATATACTCCTTTCTATAAAAACCCTATTAGAGTTTACTATAGCTGTAGCGAATTTCCTTTCTTGTCCCTCCATGTGGTTTCATATTACTATTCCATTTAAAATTTAGCATTATCTTCCTTCTTAATTTATTTTTCTCTAGCAATGCTATGTCACACTAAGACTTAAGCAATACTAAACTCCCTCTACAAGTTCACTCCAAGGAGATCACTTTACGAGGTTATTTGACATGCTAGTCTTATCCTGTAATTTTTGAGATATGAGTCACTTCTGCTTGCACACTTAAATGTAGTTGACAACAATTACAACTCATACAAAGCTGTGGGAACAACACAGCTCCAACACAACTTCTTTGTTTTTCTTTTTTCTTCTTTCTTTTTTTCTTTGTTTACTTCTTTTTTTTTCAACTTTATTTTTTTTAACTTTTTTTTTTCAATTTTTTTATATCAAAGGAATCACCCACAGAATTAATACAACTTCAAGAGGAAGAAGCTAATCAGAACAAACAAGAAGAACAAAGCAAAGAAACACAAGGAATGAATGAAGCATAAAGAAAAGTACTAAACAAATATGGAAAAGGGATACATAACTTATTTTTAGAACCAAGACTCTGATATTAACTAATAATGAACCCATTAGGTGACTTGCCCTAGGAAACTTTGAATGAATTTGTTGCACACACCTCAAAAAGCTAAGAAACAAATTAGGTTAATCAGATAAGAACCCTAAGGAAACTAAGTCTTAAAAGCCCCAACTTAAGATGCTACAAAGGTTGATCACTCGTTTAATAAGTCAAGACAATGTATTCTTTTAAGAGCACAAGAAAGCAAAGCAAAACTTGCTAAAAAATACCCTAATCTTATTGATTCTTGTTTTACATAGTTGTATCCTTCATATAGGCACGTAAATACTATAATCTTTGTGTTTCCTAACATGCCTATATAGGAAAAACCTTAAATACACGAGATCCTTTTAATTAAGGAATACAAATCTACCTAGATTAGGAATCCTTAAAAAGACTACAACTAATGATAGCTAAGCATAAAAGTCAAAGTAAAAACCCTAACTAATGTATTAAGACTCAACTAAACTTACAAGCCCAAATAAACCCAAGAAGTTAAGCCTTTTTCACATGTAAATCAACATAAACTTAAAATTTAGCAACCCAAAACAAAAATAGGCCCTTGCATGCAAATTGAGCCTTTCCTTAACTTGGTAATGCAACTTGGACTTATATCAAGGGCTCCAAGTTTTGTTATTCAAGTTTTAAGCCTTGTCTATCATCTTGCACATAAAGATAAGTTATTATCCTTGGTGTAGCATTGGAAACTTTTAAAACAATTAATAAGAACCCATTAGGTGATCTGCCCTAGGAACCCTTGAATTAATTTGTTATGCACACCCTAGAAAGCTAGGAAACAAGTTAGGTTGATCAGATCAAAACCCTAAGGAAACTATGTCCTAAAAGGCCCAATCATAAGATGCCACAAAGGTTGACACTCCTTTGATAAGTCAAGACAATGTATTTTTTCCAAGAACACAAGAAAGCAAAGTAAAGCTTGCTACAAAATATACCTCAATCATGTTGATTCCATTTTACACAGTTGTAACCTTTATATAGGTATGTAAATATTACAATCCTATTAGAAAAAGGTGTTTCTTAACATACCTATTAACATACCTATATAGCAAAAGCTTAGTTACATGTGATCCATCTAATTAAGGAATACAATTATACCTTGATTAAGAATTCTTAAAAAAAGACTACCACTAATGATATAAAGTCAAAGTAAAACCCTAACTAATGTATCAAGACTTAATTGAACTACAAGCCCAATAAACCCAAGAAATTGAACCTTTTTTACATGTAATTCAGCCTTAACTTCAAATCTAGCAACCCAAAACAAAATTAGGCCCATTAATACAACTTAGCATGCAATTGAGCCTTTCCATAGCTTGGTCATGTAGCTTGGACTTATATCATGGGCTCTGAATTTTGTTCTTTAAGTTCTAAGCCTTGTCCATCATCTTGCACATAAATAAGTAATTATCCTTAGTATAGCATTGAAAACTTTTAGAACAATCATGGAATCTTCTATAGCACCCTCTTTGTCATACAACTCCATGATTAATCCTTCTAAAGCCTCTTTCATCCTTTTTTTTCCTTGATCTAGTCATTGGACCACTGATTCCTTGCAAAGGATCTATGAAATAATTGTTTTGTTGCACTTGAATAGAGCCTTGTTCTCCATCATTCCTCCCCTCCATGAAAGGATTTAGCCTCGAATCACCTATATCAAACAAAGATAAGTTAACATTAAAAGTGGCACTAACATTACCATAGTTGCTTTGGTAAATCTAACTTGGAGGCATTGTCATTAATCCTCTCCAAGACTTGGAAAGGTCCATCCCCTTGAGGTTGCAATTTGGACTTTCTTTGTGGGGGAAATCATCCTTCCTTATATGTAACCACACCTAATCACCAAGTTCAAAGACAATCTTCACACACCCTTTATTAACTTGCTTAGTATATTGTTCATTCTTCCTTTCAATGTTAGCTCAAACCTTGGCATGTAAATCCTTTACAAATTCTACCTTTTTCTTACCATTGATGTTAACACAATCTTTGGTAGACAAAGATAAAATCTCTAAAGGAGTTAAAGGATCAAAACCATAAGCAACATCAAAAGGTGACAAGGGAGTAGTAGAATGAATAAATTTGTTTTAAGCAAACTCAAGATATGGCAAACACTATTTCTATTGCCTTAAGTTGTTTTGAATGATAGCACGTAACAAAGTAGTGAGTGTCTTATTAACTACTTCAGTTTGTCCATCTATTTTAGGATGTGCAACAATAGAAAATAAGAGTTTAGTTCCCAATTTATTCCATAAAGTGTGCCAAAAATGACTTAAGAACTTAACATCCTATCGCTAACAATAGTTATTAACAATCCATGAAACTTACCACTTCCTTAAAGAATAACTCAGCAATATGTGTTACATCATTGGTTTTAGAACATGCAACAAAATGAGCCATTTTGCTAAACCTATTAGCAATGACAAATATGCTCTCCTTACCACTTTGAGACCTTGGTAATCCTAAGACAAACTCCATAGAAATATAGTCTAAGGTTGGTTAGACACAAGTAAAGGTGTATGCAAGCCATATGGTTTAATTGCAACCTTTTCTTGCTTACATGTAATGCACTTATCACAAATGGAATGCACATCATGCTTTATATTAGGCTAATAAAAATGCTCATGCAATATATCTAGAGTCTTCTGCACACGAAAGTGCCTCATTAAACCACCCTAGCGAGCTTCCCTAACAAGCAAATCATGAATATAATAGATAGACACATATAATTTATCTCTTTTAAACAAAAACCCTTCATGCCTATAAAAGTCACCAAACACACATTTATTGCATGCATTCCATACTTGGCCAAAATCAAACAGAATCATACACACACAAGCCCTTAAGCAATTCAAAACCAAGTAACTTTGTTTGCAAAGAAGTAATCAATACACTTGGATAATGCATCAACAACGAAATTTTCCTTTCCATGTTTGTCCTTGATCACATATGGAAATGTTTCTATGAACTCCAGCCACTTAGCATGTCTTTTATTAAGCTTATCTTGAGATTTCAAGAACTTTAAGCTCTCGTGATCAAAATGAATGATGAATGATGAATTCTCTTGGCCACAAATGGTGTTGCCATGTTTGAAGAGCTTATGAAAATGCGTAAAGTTCCTTGTCATAAGTGGGATAATTTATGGCTGGCCACTTAGCTTTTCACTAAAATAAGCGATCAATTCGTAATCTTGAATCAAAACAGCCCTTATTCCTATTCCAGATGCATCATATTCTACCTCAAAAACTTTATCGAAATTAGGCAAGCATAACAAAGGTGCATTAGTAAGCTTTTCCTTCAAAGAACTAAAAGCCCGATCATGAACATCATCCCACTTGAAAACAACATATTTTTTAACAAGTTCATTTAAAGGTGTGGTAATGGAACTAAAATCCTTAACAAACCTTTAATAAAAACTTGCTAAACCATGAAAGCTTCTTACCTCATTCACATTCTTAGGCATAGTCCAGTCCTTTATCATCTTTACCTTCTCTCATCCACACTAATACCTTACGAACTAACAACATAGCCAAGAAATACAATGAATTTCATGCAAAATGTGCACCTTTTAAGATTAGCATATAGTAGCTTCTCTCTTAACACACTGAACATAGCATGCAAGTATTTCACATGTTCATCCAAATTCTTGCTATAAACTAAAATATCATCAAAGTAAACTACTACAAATTTCCCTATGAAAGCATGCAAGACATGGTTCATTAACCTCATTAATGTATTAGGTGAATTAGTTAATCCAAAAGGCATTACTAACCACTCATACAATCCATATATAGTTTTAAATGTTGTTTTCCATTCATCCCCCTCTTTCATGCAAATTTGATTAACCATTCTTTTAACCAATTTTTGAAAGCACATATATCATCTAATCTAGGGATAAGATGTCTATACTTTATAGTGATCTTATTGATGGCTTGACAATGTACACACATACACCATGTTCCATCTTCTTTTGGAACTAAGATGACAGGGACCGAGCATAGGCAAGAATCTCCCTTACAAATCCCTTTTGCACCAACTCATCCACTTATCTCTATATCTTCTTCATTTCATCTAGATTAGCTCTATAGGTAAGTTGGTTTGGTATGCCAACACCAGGTATGAAGTCTATTTGATGCTCAATTCTTCTTAATGGAGGTAATCCCTAAGGAATCTCTTTATGAAATAAATCTTCAAACTCCTACAGTAATGGAACACCTATACTAGGTAAAGAGGAATTAGAGTCATTAGATAAAAAAACAAACATTCCTATACATATGTACAAGTAGTTGTTGCCTTGTGATTGTAGCACTCTTAACCTCACTTTTCCCAACAAACACACTTACCTTACCTTCTTACTTTTCTCTCCTTTTTGCACACTTTTTTCTCCAACTTTTTTCTTTGCCTCACCTTTTTCACTTCAATGTTTTCCTTTATCCTTACTTTCTCTCTTTTCCTTTGACCTCTCACTCTCACTCTCTTTCTTTTTCTTTTCCCCTTATTCTCCCCTTGTTCTCTCATTTATTCATATGCTTGAATAAGTTTAAGAGGAGTTAATACAACAGTTCGATTATTAATTACAAAAGAGTATTTGTTCTTGTGGCCATTATGAGTAACCTTCCTATCAAATTGTCATGGTTGCCCAAGAAGTATATAACCAGCATACATTGGTGCCACATCATAGAAAACCTCATCCTTGTAATTGCCAATAGAAAAGGCAACTAAAACTTGCTTGGTTACTCTAATTTCTCCATAATCATTCAACCATTACAATTTATAAGGATTAGGGTGCTTGAAGGTATCTAGATTTAACTTCTCTACCAATAAAGTATTAGCAACATTAGTACAACTTCCACTATCGATAATCATGCTATATACTTTGTCTTTAATGTGACATCTTGTATAGAAAATGTGCTTACATTGCTCCTTATCATTATCATCTTTAGGCTGAATGTTTTGTGCACACCTTGCAACTAGCATATCTCTATAAATAAGTTCTTTAACTTTAACATTGGAACAATCCTCCAATGATGGCATGTCATTATCACTTGAACTAATGCTTTCTATGTCACCATTCTCCAACATGATCATAGCTCTTTTATTTAGACATTGAGAAGCAATATGTCCATGTCCTTGACACTTAAAGCACTTAAGATCATGAGACTTAGAAGATTTCATTTTGGTTTTACCTTTAGAAATAGAAACTAATTTCTTTTAACTTTGAGGCTACTTTGACATTTTTTCAAGTTGCCTTACATGTAGAACTAGAAGCTGATCCAAATTTGGATCCTTTGAACTTGATTTGTTTCTCCACCTTGATAGCCTTATGCAATAGCTCCTCCATCTCCAAATAGTGTTGCAAATCCATTACATCTACAATTTCCTTCTTTAAGCCACTAATAAATCTTGCCATGGTAGCCTCTCAATCTTCCTCTACATTAGCTATAATCATGACTATTTCCATCTCCTTGTAATAGTCCTCCACACTAATGGACCCTTGCACCAGCCCTTGTAACTTTCTATGTATGTCTCTATGGTATTGGCTAGGTATAAATCTCTTGTGTATTACTGATTTTATCACTTCCCATGACTGAATTGGTCTCTCGCCATTCCTCTTTCCATATATCACCAATTGGTCTCACAAAATATTTGCATAATCAGCGAATTTTATAGCTGCCAATTTTACTTTCTACTCCTCGAAATAATTATGGCAATCAAATACATACTTAACCTCTCTCCCATTCCAAATAATGTTCAAGATCATTTTTCCATTGAAATGCTGTAATTTTCATCTTTATGTTGTCCAAATTGCTATCTCATTTGAAAATAGCCTTCTTGCCTTTTCTCGAGCTTGATTCTTCATAGTTTGACTCTTCCTCATCTTCTTCCTCAATCACATGCCTTTTAGAGGATTTGGATTTGTTAGGTGATTGTAACTCATCTAGCCTTGCATTTATCATCTTAAATTGCTCAATGACAGCCTTCATCCAAATCTTCACTTCTATATCATGCCCTTCTCCTTTAGTACTCATGTTTATATCCTGTAGAAACACAAAGAAAAGTACTAAACAAAGATGGAAAGTAGATATGTAACTTATTTCTAGAACTAAGGCTTTGATACCAACTAATAAAAAACTTGCTAGGCAACCTGCCCTAAAAACCCTTGAATCAATTTTTTATGCACACCCCAGAAAGCTTGGAAACAAGTTGCGTTGATCATATTAGAACCCTAAGGAAACTAAGACCTAAAAGCCCCAATCATAAGACACCACAAAGGTTGATCACTCCTTTGATAATTCAATACAATATATTCTTCTAAGAACACAAGAAAGCAAAGCAAAGCTTGTTGAAAAATACCTTAATCCTATTGATTCTGTTTTACATAGTTGTAACCTTTATATAGGCATGTAAATATTGCAACCCTATAAGGAAAAGGTGTTTCTTAACATATCTATATAGGAAAAACTTAATTATAGGTGATCCCTTTAATTAAGGAAAATAATTCTATCTTGATTAGGAATCCTAAATTTACCTTGATTAGGAATTCTTAAAAAAGACTACCACTGATGATATAAAGTCAAAGTAAAACCCAAACTAATTTATCAAGACTCAGCTAAACCTACAAGGCCAAATAAACCCAAGAAGTTAAGCCTTTTTTTACATGTAATTCGGCCTTAGCATTAAATCTAGCAACCTAAAACAAAATCAGGCCCACTAATACAACTTATCATGCAATTGGGCCTTTCCCTAGCTTGGTCATTTAGCTTGGACTCATATCATGGGCTCTAAGTTTTGTTCTTCAAGTTCTAAGCCTCATCCATCATCTTGCACATAAAAATAAGTGATTATCCTTGGTGTAGCATTGAAAACTTTTAGAACAGTCTTGGAATCTTTTGGAGCACCCTCTTTGTCATACAACTCCATGATTAAGCCTTGTAAAGCTTCTTTCAACCTCTTTGTCCTTGCCCTAATCATTGGACCGCCAATTCTTTGCAAAGGATCTAGGGAATGCTTACTTTGTTACACTTGAATAACACCTTGTTCTCCATTAACAACCTTGGAATCTTCTAGAGCACCCTCTTTGTCATGCATCCTTATGGTTAATTCTTATAAAGCCTCTTTCATCCACTTTATCCTTACCCTAGTCATTGGAATATTGATTCCTTGTAAAGGATCTTGGGAATACTTGCTTTGTTTCACTTTATCAACACCCTGTTCTCCATCAAAAAGGGATTTGTAAGGAAGAGTCTTAGCCCATGCTCAATACTTGTCAGCCTAGTCCAAAAGAAAGATGGAACATGGAGCATGAGTGTGAATTGTTAAGTCATCAAAAAGATCACTGTAAAGTATAGACATCATATCCCTAGGTTAGATTATATGCTTGATTAGTTGCATTGTTCATGTTTGTTTTAAAAAATTATTTTAAAGAGTGACTATTATCAAACTAGCATGAAAGAGAGAGATAAATGGATGACAACATTTAAAACTAAATATTTTATGAGTGGTTAGTAATGCCTTTTGGATTAACTAATGCACCTAATACATTCATGCTATAAGGAATCATGTCTTGTGTGCTTTCATAGGGAAATTAGTAGTAGTTTACTTTGATGATACTTGCATGTCAGAAATTGGATGAATATATAAAATACTTGCATGTTGTGTTTAATGTGTTAGGAGAGAACTTATTGTATGCTAATCTCAAAAAGTGTACATTTTTTATAAAGTCCATTGTGTTTCTTGACTTTGTTGTTAGCTTGCAAGGTATTAGTGTGAATGGGGAGAAGGTAAATTTGATAAAGGATTGACCTACACCTAAGAACGCAAATAAGGTAAGAGTTTTTCATGGTTTAGCAAGTTTTTATTGAAGGCTTGTTAAGGATTTTCGTTCCATTGCTGCTCCTTTGAACAAACTTGTTAAAAAGATTATTGTTTTTTAGTGGGATGATGTATAAGATTAAACTTTCAGTACATTGTAAGAAAAGTTTATAAATGCACCTTTGTTATACTTGTCTAACTTTTATAATGCTTTTGAGGTAGAATGTGATGCATTTGGGATAGGAATAAGGGTTGTTTTGATGAAAGATTCCAAACCAAATGCTTATTTTAGTGAAAAGCTAAGTGGGGGGGACCATGAATTATCCTACTTATTACATGGAACTTTATGCATTAGTACAAACTCTTTAAACATGACAACATTATTTATGCCCAAGGGAATTCACCATTTATTTTGATCCCAAGAGCTTAAGGTTCTTGAAATCCGAAGATAAGCTTAATAAAAGGCATCTTAAGTAGTTGGAGTTCATAGAAACATTTCCTTATGTGATCAAGTACAAACATGAAAAGGAAAACATTGTTATCGATGCATTGTTCAAGAGCTACGCATGTGAAAAGTGTGCATTTGGTGATTTTTATAGGCATAAAGGATTTTTATTTAAGAGATATAAACTATGTGCGCCTATTTGTTCTATTCATGTGTAGTTAGGGAAACTAATAATGGTTGTTTAATATAGCACTTTAGTATGCAAAAAATAGTAGATATATTGCATGAACATTTTTATTGGCCTAATATAAGTATGACATTTTCAATTTATTTGTGATAAGTGTGAAGTTCCCAACTTCACCCTAGGAACTACTAGTCTGTGATACTGAGAGGGGATGTGAATCAGTATTACACCCCTTAAAAACACACTCAAATAATTTAAGCCAAAGTATTTTACTTATTTAATACTCTAGCTCTCATCAATACGTAGATATACGAACAACTTCAAACTCTTCTCAAAAGTGAACTCTTTCTCAGATTCGACTAAGGTAGATCTATTGTTACCTACTAATCACAATAGTCCCCAAAGTCACCTTTCAAACACTTTGCCTATTAGACAGATCAGATGTTCTTGATTAGGTCTTCTTTAGGTTATAGGTTCGATGATACTTTAGTTACGTTCACAACTCAATTCAAAACACATAATGTAAATTAAAGTAAGGACACAAGAGATTTATATGGTTCTATCAATGTGACGTACGTCCATGATGTTCACAATGTAAGGACTCTTCCTCTACCAAGACAATCCACTATACTTGAGAATACTAGTGTGGTACTCCCGATGTAATACCATTGTAGTTACAATGGATGTCTTAATCTTTTGTTCCTTTTACTATTGCAAATACCAAGCAAGTACAATACAAAGAGTGTCACTTACTGTGTCTACCCTTCTTCTAGCATGTCATGCCTCTATTGAATTGAATAGGCTACTTCACTGCTGCTTAGAAGTCCACCACAACAATCTCTAACCTCTCTTGATGGAATTTGGAAATATGTTGAGTTCTTTCCAATGCTTTACCAAATTCCTTCTCTAGATTGTTTCACACATCTCATGGCTTCACGGCTTGCACTCATGCTTCTCGTCTACCGTTTCATGTCCTGGTCTCATGTCGTCACACGTTCTGGTCTCATGCCGTCGCACGTTCTAGCCTCATGTTTTAGATCTGCACCCGCTTCACTGTTCTCAAGCCTCACATATACCAGATCTATTGTCCTCGTTCGTTCACACTTCTTTGGCCGTATCAAATTTTCTCCCTTTTCTGCTGATCACTCTTCCTCGGCCATCCACCCTTATTTGGTCATCTCAGGTTTTCTTTCTTTTCCACCGGTCACACTTCTTTTGGTTGTGTCTAGTTTTTCTCCTAAATATGCACTTTCCCTTTCTTAATAGCTTCCCCTGCACTGTTGCTTCTCTCCCCCTTTGCCAACCAATTACAAAAAAAAATCACAAAGTAGAGATGGAGGATTCACCTAAACTTCAGGCTTGAGGAGGCATTTGTATAGACACACTCATTCTGTGCTTTTCAAACAAATTTGTGGACAGAAGTTTAATTAGAATATCTGAAATTTGATCTTTAGTGCCAACATACTCCAATTGAATTATACCTTGTTCCACTTGATCTTTGATGAAGTGATATTAGATGTCAATATGCTTGCTCCTTGAATGTTGAACTAGATTCTTGCTGAGATCAATAGCACTTTGATTATCACAAAGTACACTTACTGGTATCTTCACTTCAACACCCGAGTTTGCCAATTGTCTTTGCATCCATATCACCTGAGTACATGCTGCACAAGTAGCCATATACTCAACCTTAGCTGTGCTCAAAGTAACACTATTTTGCTTTCTATTTAACCATGCAACACACTTTGAACCCAAGTAGAAGTTGCAGCTGCTGGTTGATTTTCTGTCATTTGTACTTCCTGCACAATTTGCATCAGTGTATGCTTGTAGTTTTACAAAATCCATGGTAGGATACCACAAACCCATTTCTAGTGTTCCTTTGAGGTATCTTAGGATTCTTTTCACTGTCAACACATGAGATTCCTTAGGATCAACTTGGAATTTGCTAGTAATGCACATAGCTTGCATAAGATCAGACCTTGATGCTATAAGGTACAGAAGGATCCCTATCATCTTCCTATATTCTGTAGGGTTTGTACTCCTTCTTTCCTGATCTTTTGTTAACTTGCAGTCGATTGACATAGGGGTACTAACAGGTCTGGTACTCCTTCTTTCCTGATCTTTGGCATATTTTGTCTGAGAAATAAAAATACCTTTTTCACACTGTTTTATTTGTAATCCAAGAAAGTAAGTCATTTTTCCAATCAATGATATCTCAAATTCCTCACTCATCTTTTGTGCAAATTCTTGGCATAGCTCAGAGTGATCCCCTCCAAAGATGATGTCATCTACATATACTATAGTTATCAGGTAGCCTTTCTCTAAGTTAAACATATATAGGTTATTATCAACTGTTCCTCTTCTGCAGTTCAACCTTCTCAAATATGCATCTAGCTTGTTGTACCAAGCTCTTTGGGGTTGTTTAAGGCCATACAAGGATTTCTTCAGCTTGCACATATGTGTCTCATCCTCACTGATTTGTACTCCATCAGGTTATTCATTACACTTCTTCTTTCAGGAGCCTAATCAGAAAGGCTGATTTCACATCCATCTAATAAACTTTATACCATTTATGTACTACCAAAGCTAGGAACATTATAATAGTTTCTAACCATGTCACTAGTGCAAACGTTTCATCAACATTTACTCCTCCTATCTTACTATAGCCTTTGCAAATCAGCCTAGCCTTGTTCCTCACCACCTTGCCATCTTCATTGTGTTTATTTTAAAACACCCATTTTGTTCCTATGACATTCTTGTTAATGGGTCTTGGAACCAGCTCCAATGTTTCATTCTTCTCGATTTGATCCAACTCCTCATTGATAGCTTTGACCCAGGCTTTGTCTTGTGTAGCCTCTTCAACAGATTTAGGTTCAACTTGTGAGAGTAAAGTAGTAGCTCCCACAATTCTTCTTCTTGTTGTAACTCCTACTAATGGGTCACCTATGATTTGATTCCCTTGATGAGCACTGGTCCACATTTTCTTTGTCCTTCTTTCTTGCATAGTCTTAGTTGCAAGAGGATCTCTTTCTTCATCTTTAGACCCACTCTTCTTTGAGTTTGAACTTAATTCTTGTTCCTCTCACTATTCAACCCTTTTGTCCTTATTGATCCGCACAAATCAATATGCACAATGTCAAGCACGGCTTCAGAACTAAACTCTTTGGCCTTATACTACTTTCTGGCATGTTTTCCTTTAGAGCATGCTGAGCAAACATACTCTCTCTCTCACCTGAGGTCCGGAATGTCTCTGATTGTATAAGTAGTGGTCAGCTTCCTCATGTTCTTCTGTATTAAGTGTCCTAACCTCCTATGCTAGAGTTGATTTTCTTCTTCTTTCGTGAGTAAACAGTTGCTTGTCTTGTCCTTATCAATCATATATAAAATTCCAATTGTTCACTTCGTAACTGCAACAATATTGCCTTCTTTACTCTTTACTTGGCAACTTGTTTTTGTGAATATTACTTTATGGTCTTCATTGCATAGTTGGCTGACATATGTTAGATTATATCTGAGTTCTTCAACGTGCAAAACATCTTTTAGCTTCCCTTTGCCAATATTTACTGACCCTTGACCATTGATGTTGAGTGAATCATCATTACCAAACTTGACTTTGCCTTTTCTTGACTTGTTTGGCTTTGATAATTTACTCTTGTCTCCCGTCATTTGTGAAATGCATCCACTATCAAGGATCCACTGCTTATTCTTGTAGTCTGCCTTTAGTGCAATTTCAGCTACATTAGCCACCTCCCTTTTAGCTTTATATTCCTTCTTTTGAACTGGTTGGAAGATAGCTTTCTCCTTTTTCTCAGCTTTGACTGTACCAATTATTTTTACAGTGCCATCGAGTGCCTTCTCTTGCACAGGGAGAAGTGTCATGCATCTCTTGGCATTATGGTCATCCTGTTCGCACCTTTCACACTACTCCAAGTCTACCAATACAACAAACTTGTTCTTTGAAACAATTGGTTTGGACTTCCACCAACACTCCTTGTCAGTGTGTCCCTAATTTTTACCTTATGTGCAAGAACTCACGACAGGTGTTTTCCTCTAAATTTTGTATTGTCTCCCCCTGTATGTTGCATCGGATCTTCTAAAGTTAGAGACGTATACTGGCCTTCTCCACTAGCATTTACTTGCCTTATGACCCTAAACTCCACAATAAAGAGAGTAACCTTGAAACTACCTCTTCTTGGGTCTAATCACAACTTGTTTTCTTTTGTTCATTACTTGCCATGTAGGTAATGTAGCTGGCTTCTTTGCTTATGTGGCTTTCATTTCAGCCACCTTCTTCTCCTTCTTTTGTTCAACCATTGCCCTTGGCTAGCTGACTTTATTTTCTTTCTGAGACATAGCAGCTATGGGCTGCTGCTTTTTAACCACATACATCATTTTTGGCCTTGGATTTGGTTTGATAACTGTCTTCTCTTCTTCAGTTATCTTCTCCTGTGTCACAACCTTCTCTTTCAACTTCTGTAGCAAAGTCTTATTCTCTTTAGTCAATGTTGCCTCAAATTGCTACACTTTCTCTTTATTCTTCTTTTCTCTTGCAAAACTTGTTTCTCCTATCATTTCAATCTTCTGCACATTCTCTTCACTCCTTTTGAGTTGTTGCTGAAGTCTTAGCAACTCTATCTTCATTTCTTCAATTTTTGAAGTCCTTGAACCAAGCTTTATTGTAAGGTCTTCACATATTTTGATCTGTTCTTCAAATCTTCTCTTCAAGTCAATATGTTCAACCCTTATTTCATCCTTTTAACTTTTAGCTTCCTCAGATGTTGCTTCAACTTGTTTTATATGGGCCTCTAAACTTCTTATGGTTCTACCTCTTCCGATTATCTACTTTGAAGTTACTTCTAACTTAGCTTCAAGATCTGGTTCTTCTTCATCAACCTTCTGTTCCTCTTCAGAGGTTGAGCTAGCACCTTGAGGTGATGTCATAAAGGCATACTCATCTGATGGGTCTTCATCTTCCTCCTCATCAACTTCTTTTGTCTAACTTACATAACTCTTGAATGAGCCTCTCTTCTTCTTCTGTGGGTTGGCAGTCTTCTTGCTGGACTTCTTTGATTTGAACAATGATCTTCTCCATTTTGAATTCTGCTCATCATCACCATCCTCATCTTCATCATCAAGTTTCACTTTGTACTGAGAAGCAAAGTGTCTAGTCTACCCACAATGATAACATCTCAAAGACAACTATCCTTTTCCCTTCTTAGACCCCTTTTTGAATTTCCTTGTGAAGTAAGCTAACACTTCACCCTCACTTTCTTCCTCATCACCAACATCATCCTCATCTTTTATCTTCAAGTGTCTCATAGCTTTGAAAGCTAACTCCTTTGGTAGCTTCGATGTTGAGGGGCTTTCAGTTGACTTTATTCTTATCTCATATGCAATGAGATTGCATTAAAGATCATGTAGTAACATAGAATTGAGATCTCTACTCTTCTCTATGGCTGCCACCTTTAAGGCAAACCTCTTAGGCAGAATTCTCAAAATTTTCTTCACAATAGATGAGTCCTTGTTCTTCCCATGACTTCTGAGGTCGTTTACAGCATCAATAACCCTGGTGAAGAACTCTTGGACTGTCTTATTTTTTTGCATTTTGAGAGATTCATATCTCTCCTTTAAAACTTGAAGCATGGCATCCTTCATTCTACCATCACCTTCATAGACTTTCTATAATCTATCCCATATCTACTTAACAGATTTGCAGTCCATAACTTTAGCATATTCAGCATCAGTCAATGCGGAAATGATGATGTTTGAGGCCTTCCCATTTATCTCAAACTACCTTAATTCCTCTAAGTTTGGATCTTTACCTTCTTCTAGGGCCACAAAACCATCCTATATGGATTTCACCACGTTCATGCCCATGTTTACAAATACCACCCGCATTCTCGCTCTCCACATATGATAGTTGGTTCCATTAAAGATTAGAACCTTTTTACTGTTAAGTAGTGCTAGTACTAGTACCGACATCCATTTTTCAGCATGTTGAACAAGTTAAAACTTCTAAAACCCTTCAAACTAGTATACCAAGTTGTCAAGCTTCATACTGGTGAACTTGTGCTTTGATACAAATTGAAGTTCCCAACTTCACCCTATAATCTACTAGTTTATGATACTAAGAGGAGGGGTGAATTAGTATCACACCCCTTAAAAACACACTTTGATAATTTAAGCCAAAGTATTCTACTTATTTAATACTCTAGTTCTCGTCAATATGCAAGTATGTGAACAACCGCAAACTCTTCTCAAAAGCGACCTCTTTCTCAGATTCGACTAAGGTAGATCTATTGTTACAAACTAATCACAATAGTCCCCAAAGTCACCTTTCAGACACCTTACTTATTAGACAGATCAAATGTTCTTGATTAGGTCTTCTTTAGGCTAAGGGTTCGATGATACTTTAACTGCATTCATAACTCAATTCAAAACACAGAATGTAAATCAAATTAAGGACACAAGAGATTTATGTGGTTCCGTCAATGTGACATATGTCCACAGAGGTAGGGACTCTTCCTTTATCGAGACAATCCACTATACTTGAGAATACCAGTGTGGTACTCCTGATGTTCACAATGTAGTTACAATGGATGTCTTAATCCTCTGTTCCTTTCACTATTGCAAATACCAAACAAGTATGATACAAAAAGTGTCACTTACTGTATCTACCCTTCTTCTAGCATGTCTTGCCTCTGTTAAATTGAATAGGCTACTGCAATGCTGCATAGAAGTCCACCATAACACTCTCTAACCTCTCTTGAAGGAATCTGGAAATATGTTGAGTTCTTTCTAATGCTTCATTGAATTCCTTCTCTAGGTTGTTTCACACAACTCCTACTTTCACCATCTCACGGCTTTATAGCTTGCACTCACACTTTTGGTTTGCAGTTTCACGTCCTGGTCTCACACCATCGCACATTCTGGTCTTATGCTGTTGCACATTCTAGTCTCATGCTGACATACATTCTGGCCTCACGTTTCAGATCTGCACCCACTTCACTATTCTCAAGCCTCATGTATACCAGATCTTCTCTCCTCATCCATTCACACTTCTTTGGTCGTATCGGATTTTCTTCCTTTTCTATCGGTCACTCTTCTTCGGCTATCCATCCCTATTTGGCTGTCTTAAGTTTTCTCTCTTTTCTGTCAGTCACACTTCTTTTGGTCGTGTCTAGTTTTTCCTTCCCATCATCCAGCTTGACCTCTCTCACCATACAGCCGGATCTCACTTTTTGGTGGTGGCTCCTTATTCTTTTGGTCACTCTTCTTCGATCGTATCTCTTTTTTTTTTCTTTTTTTTCCAGTGGTCTATATTTCTTCATCCACTCTTCATTTTGCCGTCCAGCCCCTATTCTACCGTCAACTCCTCTTTCTATTGTCTAGCCCTATTCTGCCGTTGACTCCTCTTTTTGCTATCCAACCATTCACTCTTCTTTGGGCGTGTTGGTGGTGTGCCGTTTTAGATTTTTTTTTTTGTTCTCTACCGGTCATGTATGGTTTTTCTATCTTGTCTGTCGACTATTTCATTTTCTCTCGTTCACCACATTTTGTCTTCCAATTTAGGGTTATATTGTGATTTACTTTCTTACCCCTTCATGTAGCTTGAAATTACTCTCTTGCCCTTCCATGTGGCTTTACTTGCACACTTAAATCTAGTTGACAATAATTACAACCCATACAATGCGATGGGAACAACAAAGTGCATTACATGTAAATAAGCAAAGGTTAAAATTAAACTGCATGGTTTGTATACGCCTCTACTTATGCCTAACCAACTTTGGACTAACATTTCTATCATCTTTTTCTTAGAATTACTAAGGTCTCAAAGTAGTAAGAACAACATATTTGTTGTTATTGATAGGTTTAGCAAAATAGCCTATTTTGTTATATGTTCTAAAAGCAATGATGTGATAGATCTTGATGATTTGTTCTTTAAGGAAGCAGTGTATTTGCATGGTTTGCCAAGAACCATTATTAGTGATAGGGATGTTAAGTTCTTAAGTCATTTTTGGTGCACTTTATGGAATAAATTGGAAACTAACTCTTATTTTCTATGATTGCACATCCTTAAATGGATGGACAAACTAAAGTAGTTAATAGGACACTCACTACTTTGTTACATGCTATCATTCAAAAGAACTTAAGGCAATGGTGATGCAAGTAATATTATACCATCTCAAATCAACAAGGGAGTTAATGCTTTGTAAAACCTTGGCCCACCAATGACATGGGCAAGGTCAAAGAAAATAAAGGAAGCACTCAACAACATGTTGTGTGACATTTACTTACAAGAAGTTGTTAGGTACAAGTTAAGGATGATAGAGGCTTCAATAGGGCTTGCAAATGTGTCATTTTCATTTAAATGGGTTATTTTCATGGGTTATATTGTTATGTAGTGGGTTGGATGAATTTCAGCATCTTGATGGGTCATTTTTATGGGTTTTATTATTATTATTTAATAAGCTAGATGAATTTCCTTAATAAGCCCACCTTAGCAGCTAGGGTTTATGGGTGTTAGCATATAAAAAGGGAAAAAAGGATGGGTGGAGGGGGCAAAACTTTGTTGATAAGTGAATGAGTTGTTTTCTTTGGTCTTTGAGAACTAATTCTAAACTTTAATACTTGAATGTATTGGTTCAATAAACTTATCTTCTTCAACATTGTTGTTGTTAGGAGTGGTGTCTAACTCTTATAGTTCTAGTTCTTAGTTGTTTATAATCATTAGGTTAGAACTCTAATCCCTTAATCTTTGTTAAAATGATTCGATACTAATATTGGTGTTAGGTTCCATTTGCATATAATCAGAGTTCATATCATTTGATATCAAAGTTTTGGCTTTAACTCAGTTAAGTTATCCTTTTTGTTATCATTTTTTTTGTGTGTTCTTCGTTGTTGGTTGAATTATCAATAAAAAAAATGAAACATTCTTGTGTTTCTTGTGCTTTGCTATTGCTATCATTTGTTCAGCAGAAATACCCAATAGTTAACAAAAAAAAAACAGCTTTATTGTTCAATTGGTAATTTACTCAATTATATTTTATAATTGATTGTTGTCTAATTACACTACTTATATCATTGAATTCCTTGTCATTTTATTTGCTTTATTATGCATTTTCCTTGATCGTGTCACTTCTCTGAAGAGGTAGGTCTAGGATTGATATATTCAAGTTTTATTTATTGTGAAAGAGCACTTGGAGTCTTGCATTTTATTGTGTGAAACATGAGAGTTGAGGACTATTGTAGTTGAGTAGAGAGCAAACAAAGGAGTGAGTTTTGTGAGGTATACTCTTTATTTTCTAACAATCTTGTGGGTACAATGTCCAATGATAAAGAAGATAGTTTCCCATATGAAGAGGAGGAAGTAGTTGTTCTAGACTTCAAATTGCTCATGAAATACTTAGAGCAAAAGTTTGATAGGATTGAGGAATAAGATGGATGATAAAATAGAAGGGTAATCGAGTGTAAACCCTAAGAGGCCAGCTAAGAGGGTCATATAGGAGCAATTTAAACATCTTTTTGGTGAAGATGGTGATGATTATTATGATAAGGGTGATAATGCTAGTAGTAACTTTAAAAGTGGATTTAGAGGAGGACGTGGTAATAGGAATGGTAGAAGAGTAAAAGGCAATGGAAATGTTTATGATAGGTACAATAATGGTTAAGATAACAAAAATAGACTAGAGGAAAAAAAATCTTAATAGTATTAAAATGAAAATGCCTTCTTTCTAAAGGAAAACTAACCCTGATATCTATTTGGATTGGGAACAAGGGTAGAATTAATATATTAGTGCCATAACTTCTCTGAAGAGAAGAAGGTGAAGTTAGCTGTGGCAAAGTTCACTAATTATGTCGTACTATGGTAGGACCAGTAGGTTATCATTAAGAGAAGAAACTTTGAAAGAATCATAGAAACTTGGAATGAGTTGAAGATTATGATGAGATAAAGATTTGTTCTTAGCTTTTATTATAGGGATTTGTATAACAAGTTATAGAGCCTTACACAAGGTTCCAAGAGTGTGGAAGAGTACCATAAGGAGATGGAGATTGCTAGGGTTAGGGCAAATGTAATGAGGGATAAAGAGGCAACCATGGTTAGGTTCCTGCAAGGGTTGAATAGAAGCATAGCTAATGTGGTAGAACTACAATACTATGTAAAGCTTGAGGACATGAAAGAGATTGCCATGAAAGTTAAGAGGTAGCTTAAGGGAATGAATACTTCTAGATATAATTAGAACTTAGGTTCATCTATTTGGAAGCCAAACTAAAGGAAGAAGGAAGAGAAGATGACTCCTAATCTCAAAACCAATTCACATAAACCCAAGACTAGTGGAGGCAGCCTTAAAAAGGGCAAATTTGAGGAAAAACTTAAGGGCACCCAAAGAAAAACTAGGAACATCAAATGTTTTAGATGTTTGGGTAGGGCTTGTATGGCTTCACAATGTCCTAACAAGAGAACCATGTACCTCAAAAGAATGGTGACGATATATGTCTAGTAGTGAAGTTAATGATGAGGACCAAATGTCGACACTATAAGATGTTACTGATATTGATGAGGGGATAGAGTCTTTAGAGCATGGTGGAAGGCTTTAAGTAGCAAGCAAAGACCTTAGTATGCAAGTTAAGGAGGATGATGTTAAGATTCAGAGAGAAAATATTTTCCATACTTAGTGTTTAGTTTGGAATAGACTCTGTTGCTTAATCATAGATAGAGGTAGTTGCACTAATGTAACAAGTATAGAGTTAATGGAGAAATTGAACTTGCCTACAACCAAACATCTTAAGCTATATAACTTGTAGTGGTTGAATGATAGTGGAGTGGTAAGAGTGACTAAACAAGTTGTGTCTCTATTTTCCATTGGTAGATATAACAACGAGTTGTTTTCTAATGTTGTACCTATGTAGGTAGAACATTTATAAGTTGTCCTTGGCAATTTGATAGAACTGTTTTGCATGATGTTTATAAGAATCGTTATTCTTTCACCATGGATGGAAAACCATTCACGCTTGTTCCATTGACTCCATAACAAGTGTATGACGGCCAAGTGAGACTTTATGAAAGTGAGCAAAAGAGAAGGAGTGAAAAGAAAGAGAGAGTAGAGAAAAGAAAGTGAAAGAGAGAAAAACAAGGTAAAGCAGAGAAAAATAATGTGAAAGCACTTGAGAGTGATAAGTAAAAGAGTAGTCAAGTTCAAAAGAGTGAAGATCATAGAAAACAAGTGGCTGTGTTTACAAAAGGAGCAGATGTTAGGGTTGCCTTCCAAGCTAGGCAACAAATGATCTTGATCATTTACAAGGATTCTTATTTCTTTAACACTGACCTTGATTCATCTTTACCTTCTGTTATTTCATCTTTATTGCAAGATTATCATGATGTATTCCTTGAGGAGATCCCAAATGGCTTACCACCAAGTAAAGGGATTGAACATCACATTGATCTAATTCAATACAAATCAGGTAAGGAAAATATTGTTGCTGACGTATTATCACGTAGGTGCACATTGATTAGCACTTTGAGTGTTAAGTTGTTGGGGTTTAAGCACATTATTGATTTGTATGCTAATGATGCTAACTTTGGTAACGTGTATGCTGCATATGAGAAAGCTGCTTTTGGTATGTTTTATAGACATGAGTGGTATTTGTTTAAAGTAGATAAGCTTTGTATTCCTCAAGGGTCTATGAGAGCACTATTTGTGAGAGAAGCTTATGGGATGCTTTAATGGAATACTTTGACATTCAAAAGACTTTTGATGTTTTAAATAAGCATTTTCTTTTGCCTACATATGAAAAGGGATGTTGAAAGAATCTGTGCCAAATGTATTACCTGTAGACAAGTTAAGTCCAGGGTTTTGCCTCGTGGTAAGTATATACTCTTAGAAATTCCTTCTGAACCTTAGATCAACATTTCTATGGATTACCTAGGTCTAAGAAGGGCCAAGATTGTAATCTTGTTGTAGTTGACAAGTTTTCAAAGATGGCACATTTCATTGCCTACACCAAAACAGATGATGCCACACATATTGTAGACTTATTTTTTGGAGAGATTGTTCACCTTCATGGAGTGCCAAAGAGTATTATGTCAGACTATGATGCAAAATTTTTATGCCATTTTTGGAAGACATTGTGGGGTAAGCTTAGAACAAAGTTGTTGTTTTCTACAACTTACCATCCATAAACAAATGAATAAATTGAAGTAGTAAATTAAACTCTTGGTATGTTATTGTGTGCTGATATTGGTAAGAACTCTAGAACCTAGGAAGAATGTTTGCCTTTTATGGAGTTTGCCTATAATCGTGTTGTTCATAGTACTGCAGGTTTTCCTCCTTTTGAGCTTGTTTATGGTTTTAATCCATTGTCTGCTTTGGATTTAATACTATTGCCTATGCAGGATAAGGTTAATTTAGATGGGAAAAAGAAGACTGAAGTGGTTAGGCAACTTTATGAGAAAGTTAGGCTTAACGTTGAGAGAAAAACCAAATAGTATGAAACATAAGCAGACAAAGGTCCTAGGTGATTAAGTTTGGGTACACTTGACTTGCCAAGTGAGTATATAAACTTGACTTGCTAAGTGAGTATAATAAGAGTGCAACATTTAATGTTTTTGACCTTTCTCCTTTTCTCTTTGATGATATAGGTGTTGATTTGAGGACAAATTATTTTGAGGACAATGGGAATGATGGAAGCCATATTGTACTAGCTCAAATCAACAAGGGAGTTGATACTTTGCAAAAAAAATTGGACCATCAATAATAGGGGCAAGGTTAAAGAAAATAAAGGAAGCACTCAATAACTTATTGTGCGACATTTACTTACAAGAAGTTAGGCACGAGTTACGAATGATAGAGGCTTCACGAAGGCTTGCAAATGTGTCATTTGTGGAGGTATATGAAGACCAAGGCCTTGGGAAGGAAGTTGGAGTTAGAAGTCTATGTTTGAGCATTTAAATGGGTTATTTTCATGGGTTATATTATTATCTAGTAGGTTGGACGAATTTCAGCATCTTAATGGGTTATATTATTATTTAATAGGTTGGATAAATTTCCTTAATAAGCCCACCTTAGCAACTAGGGTATTTGGGGGTTGGTATATAAAAATGGAAAAAGGATGGTTGGAGGGGGTAGAACATTGTTGATGAGTGAATGAGATATTTTCTTTGGTTCTTTGAGAACTAATTCTAAACTTTCATGCTTGAATGTGTTGGTTCAATAGACTTATCTTCTTCAACATTATCATTGTTAGGAGTGGTGTTTGAATCCTATACTTCTGGTCCTTGGTTGTTTATAATCATTGTGTCAGAACTCCAATCCCTTAACCTTTGTTAGAATAATCCTATACCAACATTGGTGTTAGGTTCCGTTTGCATATAATTAGAGTTTATATCAAATGGGGAAAGTGTTTGCCACATGTTGAGTTTGCTTATAATAGATTTGTTCATTCTATTACTTCCTTTTCACCTTTTGAAGTTGCTCATGGTTTTAATCCTTTAACTCTTTTAGATATTTGATCTTTCCCTACTAATAAACATGTTAGTATTGATAGTAAGAAAAAGGAAAAATTTTTCAAAGATTTACATGCCATGGTTGGGGCTAACATGGAAAAGAAGAATGAGCAATATGCTAAGCAAGTTAATAAAGGGCATTTAAAGGTTGTCTTTGAACCTGTTGATTAGGTATGAGTACATATAAGAAAGGAATGGATTCCCCCACCAAAAAAGTCTAAATTATAGCCTCCAGGAGATATGGACCTTTTCAAGTCTTGGAGAGAATTAATGATAATGCCTACAAGCTAGATTTACCAAGTAACAATGGTAGTGTTAGTGTTACCTTTAATGTTGCTAACTTATCTTTATTTGATGTAAGTGATTCGAGGACAAATCCTTTCAAGGAGGGGGGGAATAATGGAAAGCAAGGTGCTAATGAAGTGCAATAAAGCAAGTATTTCCATCTTTTGCAAGGAATCAATGGTCCAATGATTAGGGCCAAGAAAAAGAGGATGAAAGAGGCTTAACAAGGTTTAACCATCGAGATACAAGACAAAAAGACTACTTTATATGATTTTAGAGTTGTTCTATAAGTTTTGATAGAGAATAAGGTGTTATTCAAGCATAACAAAGCAAGTATTCCCAAGAACCTTTGCAAGGAATCGGTGAACTAATGACTAAAGCAAAGACAAAGAGGATGATAGAGGCTTTGCAAGGTTTAATCATGAAAATACATGACAATGAGTTTACTCTAAAAGATTTCTAAGGCTATTCTAAAATTGTCCAATGTCACAACAAGGATAATCACTTATCTTTATATGAAAGATAAGGGACAAGGTTTAGAACTTGAAGAACAAAGCTTGGAACCCATGATATAAGTCCAAGTCATATGACCAAGATAGAGAGAGACTCAGTCGACATGCTAAGTTGTATTAAAGGGCCTATTTTGTTTCAGGTTGATAGATTTTAAATTAAGGCTGAATTACATGTAAAAAACCTTTTTATTGGGTTTATTTAGGCTTGTAGGTTCGACTAGGTCTTGATATAATAGTTAGAATTTTTACTTTGACTTTTACACCCACTGTCATTAGTTATAGTCTTTTTAAGAATTCTTACATCAAGATAGATTTGTATTTCTTATTTAAAGGGATCTCTTATAATTAATGTCTTTCCTACATAGGAATGTTAAGAAACACCTTTTTCTTATAGGATTGTGATATTTACATGCCTATATAAAAACTACAACCATGTAAAATAGGAATCAATAAGATTGAGGTATTTTTAGCAAGTTTTTCTTTGCCTTTTTATGTTCTTAAAAGAATACATTGTCTTGACTTATCAAAAGAGTTATCAACCTTTGTTTTGTCTAAAGATTAGGGTTTTTAGAACTTAGTTTCCTTAGTGTCATGGAGTTAGGCTGAGAAGTGATTTAGACGTGCTAACCGGCGCAACACTTAGTCGATCTTGCGAGAGAAGATGCTAAGTAAGCCTTGAAGAGTTCAAACGAACCAGCAGAAGACTTGTGGGAGGCAAGTAACTGAACAAGAAGAACTTGAGAGAGCTAGAGAGAGAAAGAGCACAAGAGCTTTGCAAGTGAACTTGTATTGAATGGATGGAGAGGTTCTTTACAAATGAGAGGAGTAGGGGTATTTATAGTGGTTCCACCTCCTTAATGTGTGACTACAATTTCTCTAGATCTAAAATATCTAAGATATTTACAAAAGAGAATACCTAAGCGCTTACTTAAGCGAGGCACTTATCTAAGCGCTTACATAAGGGAGGCGTTTACCTAAGGGAGGCGCTTACCTAAGGGAAGCGCTTACATAAGGGAAGCACTTACCTAAGAGAGGCACTTACCTAAGCGCTTATATAAGGGAAGCGCTTATGCAGAAGGTGATAATTGGGCCATTATTTGGGCTAGGCTCCCATCAATTAGATGGGCCATGACATCCTACCCCACTTAATTCTGCGATGTCCTCGTCGCATTTCAGCCTTAAATTGTCGGATGTGATTGGCAAATTGCCAAAGCTGGTCTTCTCGTTCCCAACTAGCCTTGTGGTCTGGCAGAGCCTTCCATTTCACTATGTACTCAGTATAGGTTGGAACTCCCTTTCTCTGGATCACTCAATCAGCAAGGATGCATTCCACCTCCTTATTGAATTCGGTGACCACAGCCGTTGGTGCGCGCTTTGACTCATTTCGGCTTGGATCCTCTTCATCTCCATGGAAAGGCTTCAAAAGACTTACATAGAAGACGTTGTGGATCTTGAGTTTCGAAGGGAGTTGGACTTGATAGGCGGCCTTTCCCACACACTTGATGATGGGGAATGGTCCTTCGTACTTCCGTACCAAGCCCTTATGTACCTTGCGTAGAGACTTGAATTGGTTGGGCAGTAACTTCACCATCACCATGTCTCCTGCAGTGTAGTAATTTGGGTGTCGCTTAGCATCGGCCCATCGTTTTATCTTCTTGGCCGCTTTGTCAAGGCAAGCCCTCGTTATATCCGCTTCTTCATGTCATTCCTTTGCAAACTTAAAGGCAGATGGGTTGTTGCCAGTGTAAGGAGAGGCAATAGCACATGGTGTGAGCGGTTGTTGTCCCATGACAATCTCAAACGGGCTTTTGGTTGTGGCCTCACTCCTCTGAAGGTTGTATGAGAATTGAGCAGCATCGAGTAGATTCACCCAATCTCGTTGGTGAGCACTAACACAGTGCCTCAAATATTGCTTGAACAAGGCATTGACTCGCTCAGTTTGACCATCGGTTTGAGGATGGAAGCTTGTCAAAACGTTTAGCTCGGTTCCCAGCAACTTGAATAGCTCACGCCAGAATTTACCTGTAAAGCGGGGGCCTCTGTCACTGATGATGCTCTTTGGCACTCCCCATAGCTTTACCACGTTCTTGAAGAACAGGCGAGTAGCTTTGTCCACCTTGCAATCAGCAGGAGCTGGAATGAAGGTGCCATACTTACTAAATCGATCAACCACCACCATGATGCTTCCGCATCCTTCAGACTTTGGTAGAGCCACGATAAAATCCATTAAGACACTTTCCCAAGGCCTTTCGGGAGTGGATAGTGGTTCAAGTAGGCCGGCTGGTGGCTACTATTCTACCTTATCTTGTTGGCAAACCAAGCAAGTTCGCACATAGGCATCGACATCTGCATGCATATGCGGCCAAAAGTAATGTTGTTGGACAAGAGCAATAGTTCGTGCCATACCTGGGTGACTAGCCCAAAGAGAATCGTGGCATTCCTTGAAGATCTCTTTCCGCAAGTTGCCCTACTTTGGCACGAAGATGCGGTTTCCGATCGTCGTCAAGACTCCATCGTTCACCAAAAATCGACGAGTCCTCCCCTCACTAGCCAACCTTAGCAGATTGTTGGCCAGTTTGTCTTGTCCAGTACCTTCCTTGATCCGTTCAAGGAGGTTGCTCATAGGAGTACTAGTAGCAAGAGCTACTAGTTCTGTCTTTTGACTCAACGCATCAGCAACTGCATTGGCTTGGCCCAGCTTATATTGCAGTGTGTAGTCAAATTCTGCCAGGAAGTCTTGCCAACAAGCTTGCTTGGGGCTGAGTTTCTTTTGTGTCTAGAAGTAGCTCATTGCAACATTGTCCGTCATGATCACGAACTTACTTCTGAGGAGATAGTGTCTCCAAGTGCGAAAGCAGTGGATGATGGCAGTCATCTCTTTGTCCTGGATGGTATACTGTCTCTTCGTGTCGTTGAGCTTGCAACTTTCATAGGTAATGGGATGGCTATCTTGCATCAAGACTCCTTTAATGGCGAAGTCGGATGCGTCAATGTGGAATTCGAAAGGCTTTTCATAGTCCAACAGTGCCATAACGGGTTCCTCGGAGATTGCTTGCTTCAATCTCTCGAAGGAAGCTTGGCATTCCTCCATCCAATGCCAAGTGAGGTTCTTCTTTAGGAGGCGGTCAAGGGTGCAGCCACGGCAGAGTATCCCTTGATGAACCGACGATAGTAGTTGACAAGTCCCAAGAAAGATCGCAATTCTAGGACTTTGGTTGGTGGCTCCCATTGTTGGATGGCTTGCACCTTCGCTGGATCCATCAACAGTCTACAATCTTTGATTTGGTAACCAAGGAAGTCCACCTCTTGCTTGGCAAATGAGCATTTCTCCTTTTTAACGAACAATTCGTCTACCCGTAGAGCTTGGAAGACTTGCTTGAGGTGCTCTATGTGCTCCTCAAGTGTGTTGCTGTACACGGCGATGTCATCCAAATAAACTACCACGAATTTTTCCAGAAAAGGATGTAGTACCTGGTTCATGAGTGTTCAAAAGGTGGCTGGTGAAGTATCTCGCCTTCTCGAGTTGGTCGAAAAGATCAGCTATCAAGGGTATGTGATACCTCTTGATAGTGACCTTATTCAAGGCTCGGTAGTCGATACACATCTATAGGGATCCGTCCTTCTTTTTCTGAAAAAGGACTGGGGCACCGAATGGGGCTTTTGATGGTCGAATGTAGCCCGAATTGATTAGATCATGGAGCTGCTTCCTCAGTTCAACGA
The DNA here is from genome assembly GCA_020615895.1 of Ceriops decandra. Lineage (NCBI taxonomy): Eukaryota > Viridiplantae > Streptophyta > Magnoliopsida > Malpighiales > Rhizophoraceae > Ceriops > Ceriops decandra. Next base: position 19,278 of record JAHLGO010018750.1, on the reverse strand, counting down.
GCTCTGGACGTGCCATGCGGTAAGGAGCCATGGCAGGGGGTTTGGCACTAACTTCTAGCTCAATGTGGTGATCCACATCTCGCTTTGGTGGAAGCTTCTTGGGTAGCTCGGAAGGCATGATGTCCTTGAACTTGTTGAGGACGGCCTGGATTGGTTATGGTGGTGCAAGAGTTGGTGTTGCTATGTCTTCCCCATCGCTTAGCTCTCGTATGGTAGCGACATAGCCAGGACTCGCCTTAAGACCCCGCTTGAATTGCAAGGCCGAGATCATCGATGGTTGAGATCTCTCCTTACGCTTCAAGGGGACTACGCAGATCTTATGGTTGTCGACAACCACAAGAGAACGTGTAGCAGGCACGGGGAAAGCCAAAGCTCCGTAAAAGAATGCAAGACCTAACACCACTTTAAAATAATCCATAGGAACGATGGTAAAGTCTAACTTACCCGTCCATTCTCTGATCTGGATAGCAACTTTATTTGCCATGCCTTGGATAGGCTTTGTTTCTAAGTTTACCGCCTTGATGGTGCCATTTCCCTTCTTTAATTTAAGGCCTAGACGTTTGGCCTCTTCCACATCCATGAAGTTATGCGTTGCTCCCGTATCTAGCATCGAACTAGCTAATTTGCCTTCAATGGCAAGATCAGCGTACAACAGTCCCTTCTCCTTGGCGACTATTGGGGAGAAACGCTTTGAGAGATTACCCAATTGTTGGATAGATCCCATGTCCGCTTGGGCTTCTTCATTAGCCTTTTCTGGGTCGAGTGCCGCCATCATCGCATTCATGGCTTTGCGTTTGGGGCAGTCCTTCACCCAGTGTGGTCCATCACAAATGAAACAGGGTTTAGGAGGATTAGTGGAGTTGTTCTTACCTCCAGACTTCTTCTCATGCTTGTGACAGTCATTTGAGGGCCTTTGTTGTCCACCCTCATGGCGACTAGAATCCTACTTCTTTTGCCAATCTTCTCTCCCCCACTTTTGCTAGAGTTTAGCTTCTTGGTCTTAGAGTGAGCTAAGTAATCGACAAAAGTTTCGGCAGCGGCAATGGCAGCATCTAGGGTTTGCATATTACGCTTCTCCAACTGGACTCTCGCCCAGTCCTTCAAGCCGTCTTTGAAGTAGAAGAGCAGCTCCCTATCAGACATTTTGATTTCAAGCATGAGGGTAGTAAATTCTTTAATGTAGTCAGAAATACTACCTGTCTGACAAAGGCGACGCAACTTCCCTCTCGCCTTACTGTTTGCATTGTGAGGGACGAAGTACCTACGTACTTCAGCCTTGAATTGTTCCCAAGTATCAATGATGCATAAGCCTTTCTCCCATTCAGAGTGCTTCCTTCTCTACCAGAGTTGGGCAGCATCTCTTAGAAAGATTAGGGCGTTGCCTATCCTGGCCAGATTGTCAACAACCCCCATGGCCTCAAAGTATTGCTCCAGGCTGAACAAGTTCTCCACGGTAGTGGTATTCCTTGTGCCGTTGTACATGGTAGGCTTCTGGACCTTCAAGCCATGTACCCCAGTGGAAGTGCTCACAGTGGCAGCCATACTAGCAAGTGAGTTGTTTCGACGAAAGGACTCCATCTCCCTACTAAGGGCATGAATCTCTCCTTCAACAAACTCACGAAGGTTGGACATACCTTGATTGAGAGAGCGTATTTCTCCCCTGAACGAGCGGCCATACTCTTCAATCATGAGTTTGGCAGCCTGTGTGATCTCTGCATTCTTATGGACCAAGTTATCGACTTGATCACTAAGATCTCCCACAAGGGAGTTTATGTCGAGGACACTCCTCTCTAACGTACCAACACATAAGTCTATGGTCTTCTTGGTTGGACCCTTGGACTTGCCACGTTTGGCAGGAGAACGTTGCTCCTCATGTCCATGAGCTTCTTGCTCAATTGGTTGCTCCTCAAAAGTGGTCTCAACAAATCCTTCCTTACCTACCATAGTCACAACCCAAACAAGAACAGAGTAGGGACTAGGATTACCTTGCTCTAATACCACCTGTCACGGAGTTAGGCTTGGAGGTGGTTTAGACATGCTAACCCGCGCGGCACTTAGTCGATCTTGCGAGAGAAGATGCTAAGTAAGCCTTGAAGAGTTCGAACGAACCAGCGGAACACTTGTGGAAGGCAAGTAACCGAACAAGAGAACATAAGAGAGATAGAGAGAGAGAGAGCACAAGAGCTTTGCAAGTGAACTTGTATTGAATGGATGGAGAGGTGCTTTACAAATCAGAAGAGTGGGGATATTTATAGTGGTTCCACCTCCTTAATGTGTGGCTACAATTTCTCTAGATCTAAAATATCTAAGATATTTACAAAAGAGAATACCTAAGCGCTTACCTAAGCGAGGCGCTTATCTAAGCCCTTACATAAGGGAGGTGCTTACATAAGCGCTTACGTAAGGAAGGTGCTTACCTAAGTGCTTACATAAGGGAAGCACTTACCTAAGCGCTTATGCAGAAGGTGATAATTTGGGCCATTATTTGGGCTAGGCTCCCATCAATTAGACGGGCCGTGACATTAGGGTTCTAATCTAATCAATCCCATTTTTTTATTAGCTTTCTAGGGTATGCATGACAATTTGATTCAAAGATTCCTAGGGCAAGTCACTTAATAGGTTCTTTATCAAGTTTCCAATGTAACACCAAGAATAATCACTTATATTTATGTGCAAGATAATGAATACAGCTTAGAAGTTGAAAAACACATCTTGGAGCCTGTGATATAAGTCCAAGCCACATGACCAATCTAAGAAAAGGCGAAATCTACATCTTGAGTGGTATTAAAGGGCTTGTTTTCATTTTAGGCTACTAGATTTTAAGTTACGGCCAAATATACATGTAAAAAGGCTTAACCTCTTACACTTATTTGGGCTTGTAGGTTTAGCCAAATCTTAATACATTAGTTAGGACTTTTGCTTTGACTTTTATGTCTAGTTGTCTAGATTTTAGACCTTTGTAGGGCCTTAAGTTTAGGACTTTTAGGACTTTGTTTCCTTAGGGTTTTGACATGATCAATCTAACTTGTTTCTTAGCTTTCTACGGTGTGCATAACAATTTGATTCAAGGGTTCTTAGGTAAGTTGCCTAGTCAATTCTTTATCAAGTATCGACCCTTCTACTTTGAATCTATCCATTAAGCTTAACGAGGGTAAGAATAAAGCCTCACCTTATAATATAAAGACCTTTAAGTTATGGTGTTGTTATATAGTAAAATGAGTATACTAACTGATGATTGCCAGATAGTTGGAAAACAATTGACTTGGATAGAAGAAAAAATAAATGAAACAACTTAAAGGGTTATTATCTCAAAGCCTCTAATTAAATCAAAAATTAAAAAAGGTTTAATTTAAATCAATGTCATCTGAAAAATTTGGTTATAAGATGATAGATGAAAAAATAGAGCTTTTGGAAGCGTTTACAAAAGTTTTTACTACAGAATACATTTAAAGTAGCTTTTCGAAAGAAACATTTATTACAATGTTATCTACCCTATTTGCATAAAGAATTAAAATAAGGCTTAAAGCTTATCATAATGAGGTTGAAAATCATGGTTCTACCCACTTTTGTTGATTTTCTTAGAGCTAAAAACAAAGTAAATGAAAATTTTAGTTTGGTTTAACTGTTAATTGATGTTCACAATAGAAGAGAATGGTTCACATTAAAGGCACTAATTTACTCAAAAGTAATTGTTTCTTTGGAATGGGAACCCTCAATTCCATATAGTTCATGGCTTATCCCTATTTTTGGATGACCAACACTTGTTGGATTTGAGGACAAATCCTTTTTAACAAGGGGTGATTGTTGCATCACAAGTGAGTTGTGTATTGTATCTAGAAGAAACAATGGACTAGTTAAAATGGAGTATTAATAGAGCCAACAATCTATGATGTGAACCTAACAAATATGGCTTAAGGACCCAATATACACAATGTATTAAACAATAACCCAAGAAAGCTAAATTAAATTTCAATCATGCAAAATGTATGCCCAATGTTCAAAGAAACATGAACTTAAGATATAAAAAGAGATATCAATACTACACTCTAAAAGAGAAGGGATTTAGCAGTGATAAGTTGGGTTAAATGCCATAAGAAAAGTTAGTTCTTGATAAGCTCTTTAGCTATAGAAAGAACCAAATGAGAAAATTTTTACCTTTTATTTGACCAATGATTTGTCTTCTTTAACAATTAAATCAAATCTATTTATAATGTTAACTTAACAACCTTATCCATAAAGAGGAGGACAAACTTTCTAAATATGCTAACAACTAATGTACTCCTACCTCTTATGAATTGTTGTAGAAATCCTTATAAATTACTTAACATTGGCTTATTCAACATGCTTATACAATTAATAACGTGTTGGGTTGTATTAAGATATCCTATACTACCCTTTAAGCTTGAATTAGCTTTTTTGACCCAAATTTCTTCAATCATCCCACTAAGAGCCTTGTGTCATTACCCCTTCTTGAATACTTAATGGATCTTTAGAAGCCCTTCATGCATCGACTCCTCTATGAATCTAATCATTCCCGCTTTCCTCAAAAGGATTCATCAAATCATCACTTGCATAAAAAATTGGCTTGGATGTCTCACAAAATAGTCTCACATATGTTTCACTCAAAAAATAGTGTCACACATTCTTATGTTTACACTCTTTAAGGCATTTTCCCAATATGTGTTTTAACTCTTGCCTTTTAGTTCTCTTAGTTCTTTATTAAACTAAATAACTTTAATCAAACTCACCTTGTAACCATATAATTTTAGGAAATTAGAATCAAAATAAATTAGGAAAGTTCAATAAATAAAAGTTGTGGATTAGAGGAAAATAGCAAGATTGTAATCCCAAGATACAAAAAAATTAATTAAATTTAAATCCTTCTAGGAACTAGGAAAGAACTATGGTATGCTCCTTTTATTTAGGGATTTCCTTATGTTGTAAGATGCCTATATAAGAAGAAAATAAGGCCTCTTTGCCTGTGGTTGGCTAATTGATTTTTTAATGAATTTAAAAGAAATTTCTCACTGGTCCTTTTAAGAACTTTGGAACTTATTAAAGTTACCTTCGTGGCATTTTAATTTTGATTTATACTCTTGGTTTCTATTTTCTTAATAAATATTGGGTCAAGTGTTTACAATCCTAAATGTAGAGATCATGGAAGGATTTTAAGGGCAACCACATTAAAAGTGTGATCTTTTCTCCAACACATACAATCCCAAATGGAGAGATCATCCTAACTTTAGTTATGATGATTTAAGGATGAATCTTTTTAAGGAGACAGGAATGATGAGATCCATTAAGGAGGTAATGCGTTGAGTGCTTCTAAGAATCTTTTGAGCATTCAAGAAGAGCAATGACACATTTAATAGCTAAAAGGTTGAAAGAGGCACTTAATACATTGATTGCATAAATTTGGGCCAAAAAGTATATTCAAGTTTCAAGTGCAACAAAGCATATTTTAATGTAGGTTGAGACGTTCCCATGATTTCTAGTTAGCAAAGTTCCTCTTTTGGGTCCAAACACACTTTTATATACAGTAATCATCAAATTCACATTTATGAAAAAACTACCTAGTATATTAATTAAAACAAACAAGTCTAAACACCATTAAAATGCTAAATGTTTTTACTTCCATCAACTAATGCAGTCATTCCACTTGAATTGCATTTTATATTAATGTTATGTGGTTCAATTCCTAAATAATGAGGCTTTCTATTCACTTAATGGTAATTAGGCTCCTACTTTTATTAGAAGCACTATTTTTCATGCAATGACCATGAAATTATATTTTGTATCCTTCTTAACAACTATTTTCAATGTTAAAACAATGTCCATCAACCATCTATACCATGAATTCATTCAATTCCGACAAAGAATGGAGTCCTTGATCTTGATTAGCATTTCTTATTGATATTAATTGGTTGAATTCCAAAATAACGAGCCATTCCCGTGATTTCTAGTTAGCAAAGTTCCTCTTTTGGGTTCAAACACACTTTCAAATACAATGATTATCAAATTCACATTTATCCCTAAACTACATAGTATATTAATTAAAACAAACAAGTCTAAACACCACTAAAATGCTAAATGTGTTTACTTCCATCAACTAATAAAGTCATTCCTCTTGAATTATATTTTGTATTAATATTATGTGGTTCAATTCCTAAATGATGAGGCTTTCTATTCACTTCATGGTAATTAGGCTCCTCCTTTTGTTAGAAGCACTATCTTTCATGCAATGACCATGAAATTATCTTTTATGTCCTTCTTAACAACCATTTTCAATTTCACAATAATGTCCATCAACCATCTATACCATGACCTCATTCAATTCCAACAAACAATCGAGTCCTTCATCTTGATTAGCATTTTTTATTGATATTAATTAGTTGAATTCCAAAATAACGAGTCATTCCCGTGATTTCTAGTTAGCAAAGTTTCTCTTTTGAGTCCAAACACACTTTTAAATATAGTGATCATCAAATTCACATTTATGCCAAAACTACAGAGTATATTATTAAAACAAACAAGTCTAAACACAATTGAAATGCTAAATGTGTTCACTTCCATCAACTAATGTAGCCATTCCTCTTGAATTACATTTTGTGTTAATGTTATGTGGTTTAATTCCTAAATAATGAGGCTTTCTATTCACTTTATGGTAATTAGGCACCTTTTTTTGTAAGAAGCACTCTCTTTCATGCAATGATCATGAAATTATCTTTTGTCTGTCTTAACAACTATTTTCAATGTGAAAACAATGTCCATCAATCATCTATACCATGAATTCATTCAATTCCGACAAAGAATAGAGTCCTTGATCTTGATTAGCATTTCTTATTGATATTAATTGGTTGAATTCCAAAATAGGGAGTCCCTCCAATCATTTCTAGTAAGCAAGGTTCTTCTTTTGGGTCCAAACACACTTTTAAATATAGTGATCATCAAATTCACATTTATGCCAAAACTACAGAGTATATTATTAAAACAAACAAGTCTAAACACCATTAAAATGCTAAATGTGTTTACTTCCATCAACTAATGTAGTCATTCCTATTGAATTGCAATTTGCACTATTGTTATGTGGTTCAATTCCTAAATAATGAGGCTTTCTATTCACTTCATGCTAATTAGGCTCTTTCGTTTCTTAGAAGCACAATCTTTCACACAATGACCATGAAATTATCTTTTGTCTCCTTCTCAAAAACTATTTTCATTGTGAAAACAATGTCTATCAACCATCTATACGATGAATTCATTCAATTCCGACAAAGAATGGAGACTTGATCTTAATTAGCAATTCTCATTCATCTTCTTTGGTTGAATTTGAAAATACGAAGTCCCTCCAATCATTTCTACTTAGCAGGGTTTCTCTTTTGGGTCTGAACACACTTTTAAATACAGTGATCATCAAATTTACATTTATTCCTAAACTACGTAGTACATTAATTAAAACAAACAAGTCTAAACACCAATAAAATGCTAAATGTGTTTACTTCCATCAACTAATGCAATCATTCCTCTTGAATTACATTTTGTATTAATGTTATGTGGTTCAATTCCTAAATAATGAGGCTTTCTATTCACTTCATGGTAATTAGGCTCCTCCTTTTGTTAGAAGCACTATCTTTCGTGCAATGACCATGAAATTATCTTTTGTCTCCCACTTAACAACTATTTTTAATTTAAAAATAATGTCCATCAACCATCTATACCATGAATTCAGTCAATTCCGTCAAAGAATGGAGTCCTTGATCTTGATTACCATTTATTATTGATATTAATTGGTTGAATTCAAAAATAAGGAGTCCTTCCAATCATTTCTAGTTAGCAAGGTTCCTCCTTTGGGTCCAAATACACTTTTAAATATAGTAATCATCAACTTCACATTTATGCCTTAACGACCAAGTATATTAATTAAAACAAACAAGTCTAAACACCATTAAAATGATCAATGTGTTTACTTCCATCAACTAGTGCAGTCATTCCTCTTGAATTCCATTTTGTATTAATGTTATGTGGTTCATTTTGTAAATAATGAGGCTTTCTATTTACCTCATGCAAATTAGGCTCATTTGTTTGTTAGAATCACAATCTTTCACGTAATGACCATGAAATTATCTTTTCTCTCCTTCTTAAAAACTATTTTCAATGTGAAAACAATGTCCATCAACCATATATACAATGAATTCATTCAATTTCGACAAAGAATGAAGTCTTTGATCTTGATTAGCTTTTCTTATTGATATTAATTGGTTGAATTCAAAAATCATAAGTCGTTCCTATGATTTCTAGTTACCAGAGCTTCTCTTTTGGGTCCAAACATACTTTTAGATATAGTGATCATCAAATTCACATTTATGCCTAAACTACCTAGTATATTAATTAAAACAAACAAGTCTAAACACCATTAAAATGCTAAATGTGTTTACTTCCATCAACTAATGCAGTCATCCTCTTGAATTGCATTTCATACTAATGTTATGCGATTCAATTACTATATAATGACATTTTCTATTCACTTCATGGTAATTAGGCTCCTCCTTTTGTTAGAAGTGCTATCTTTCATGCAATGACCATGAAATAATCATTTGTGTCCATCTTAACAACTATTTTCATTGTGAAAACTATGTCATCAACCATTTATGCCATGAATTCATTCAATTCCAACAAAGAATGGTGTCCTTGATCTTCATTCGCATTTTTTATCGATATTAATTTGTTGAATTCCAAAACAAAAGTTCCTCCCATCATTTCTAGTAAGCAGGGTGCCTCTTTTAGGTTCAAACACACTTTTAAATACAGTGATAATCAAATTCACATTTATCCCTAAACTAAATAGTATATTAATTGAAACAAACAAGTCTAAACACCATTAAAATGCTAAATTTATTTACTTCCATCAACTAATACAGTCATTCCTCTTGAATTACATTTTGTATTAATGTTATATGGTTAAATTCCTAAATTATGAGGATTTCTATTCACTTCATGGTAATTAAGCTCCTCCTTTTGTTAGAAGCACTATCTTTAATGCAATGATGATGAAATTAACTTTTGTGTCCTTCTGAACAACTATTTTCAATTTGAAAACAATGTCCATCAACCATCTTTACCATGAATTCATTCAATTCCGACAAAGAATGGAGTCGTTGATCTTGATTAGCATTTCTTATTGATATTAATTGGTTCAATTCCAAAATAACGAGTCATTCCCGTGATTTCTAGTTAGTAAAGTTCCTCTTTTGGGTTCAAACACACTTTTAAATACAGTGATAATCAAATTCACATTTATCCCTAAATTACATAGTATATTAATTAAAACAAACAAGTCTAAACACCATTAAAATGCTAAATTTGTTTACTTCCATCAACTAATACAGTCATTCCTCTTGAATTACATTTTGTATTAATGTTATGTGGTTAAATTTTTAAATTATGAGGATTTCTATTCACTTCATGGTAATTAGGCTCCTTCTTTTGTTAGAAGCACTATCTTTAATGCAATGATGATGAAATTAACTTTTGTGTCCTTCTTAACAACTATTTTCAATTTGAAAACAATGTCCATCAACCATCTATACCATACATTCATTCAATTCCAACAAAAAATCGAGTCCTTGATCTTGATTAACATTTCTTATTGACATTAATTTGTTGAATTCCAAAATAACAAGTCGTTCCTATGATTTCTAGTTAGCAAAGTTCCTCTTTTGGGTCTAAACACACTTCTAAATATAGTGATCATCAACTTCACATTTATGCCTTAACTACCTAGTATATTAATTAAAACAAACAAGTCTAAACACCATTAAAATGCTAAATGTGTTTACTTCCATCAACTAATGTAGACATTCCTCTTGAATTACATTTTGTATTAATGTTATGTGGTTCAATTCCTAAATAATGAGGCCTTCTACTCACTTCATGGTAATTAGGCTCCTCCTTTTGTTAGAAGCACAATCTTTCACACAATGACCATGAAATTATCTTCTATCTCTTTCTTAACAACTCTTTTCATTTTGAAAATAATCTCCATCAATCATCTATACCATGAATTCATTCAATTCCGACAAAGAATGGAGTCCTTGATCTTGATTAGCATTTATTATTGATATTAATTGGTTGAATTCCAAAATAAAGAGTCCCTCCTATCATTTCTAGTTAGCAAGGTTCATCTTTTGGTTCCAAACACACATTTAAATACAGGGATCATCAAATTCACATTTATGCCTAAACTACCTAGTATATTAATTAAAACAAACAAGTCTGAACACCATTAAAACACTAAACGTACTTCCATCAACTAATGCAGTCATTCCTCATGAATTGCATTTTGTATTAATGTTATATGGTTCATTTCCTAAATAATGATGCTTTCTACTCACTTCATGCTAATTAGACTCCTCCTTGTGTTAGAAGCACTATCTTTCACGCAATGACCATGAAATTATCTTCTGTCTCCTTCTTAACAACTATATTCATTGTGGAAACAATGTCCATCAACAATCTGTAACATCAATTCATTCAATTCTAATAAAGAATGGAGTCCTTGATCTTGATTAGCATTTCTTATAGATATTAATTGGTTAAATTTCAAAATAAAGAGTCGTTCCTGTGATTTCTAGTTAGCAAAGTTCCCCTTTTGGGTCTAAACACACATTTAAATACTGTAATCATCAAATTCACATTTATGCCTAAACTACATAGTATATTATTTATAACAAACAAGTCTAAAGACCATTAAAATGCTAAATGTGTTTACTTCCATCAACTAATGCAGTTATTCCTCTTGAATTGCATTTTGTATTAATGTTATGTGGTTCAATTCCTAAATAATGAGGCTTTCTATTCACTTCATGGTAATTATGCTCCTCCTTTTGTTAGAAGCACTATCCTCCATGCAATGACTATGAAATTATCTTTTGTATCCTTTTTAACAACTATTTTCAATGTGAAAACAATGTCCATCAACCATCTATACCTTGAATTCATTCAATTCCGACAAAGAATGGAGTCCTTGATCTTGATTAGCGTTTCTTATTGACATTAATTGGTTGAATTCGAAAATAGGGAGTCCTTCCAATCATTTCTAGTTAGCAACGTTTCTCTTTTGGGTCCAAACACACTTTTAAATATAGTGATCATCGACTTCACATTTATGCCTTAACTACCTAGTATATTAATTAAAACAAACAAGTCTAAACACCATTAAAATGCTAAATGTGTTTACTTCCATCAACTAGTGCAGTCATTCCTCTTGAATTGTATTTTGTATTAATGTTATGTGGTTCATTTCCTAAACAATGAGGCTTTTTATTCACTTAATGCAAATTAGGCTCTTTCGTTTGTTAGAATCAAAATCTTTCACGCAATAATCATGAAATTATCTTTTGTCTCCTTCTTAAAAATTATTTTCATTGTGAAAACAATCTCCATCAACCATCTATACCACGAATTCATTCAATTCCGACAAAGAATGGAGTCCTTGATCCTTATTAGCATTTCTTATTGATATTAATTGGTTGAATTTCAAAATAATAAGTCGTTCCCATGATTTCTAGTTACCAAAGTTCCTCTTTTGGGTCCAAATACACTTTTAGATATAGTGATCATAAAATTCACATTTATGCCTAAACTATGCAGTATATCAATTAAAACAAACAAGTCTAAACACCATTAAAATGCTAAATGTGTTTACTTCCATCAGCTAATGCAGTCATTCGTCTTGAATTGCATTTTGTACTAATGTTATGTGGTTCAATTCCTAAATAATGACGCTTTCTATTCATTTCATGCTAATTAGGCTCCTCCTTTTGTTAGAAGTGTTATCTTTCATGCAATGACCATCAAATAATCATTTGTATCCATCTTAACAACTATTTTCATTAAGAAAACTATGTCCATCAACCATCTATATCATGAATTCATTCAATTTCGACGAAGAATGGTGTCCTTGATCTTGATTCACATTTTTTATCGATATTAATTGGGTGAATTCCAAAATAAAAAGTTCTTGCCATGATTTCTAGTTTGCAAGGTTCCTTTTTTGGATCCAAACATAATTTTAAATACAATGGTCATCGAATTCACATTTATGCCTAAACTATATAGTATATTAATTAAAACAAACAACTCCTAAACACCATTAAAATGCCAAATATGTTTACTCCTATCAACTATTGTAGTCACTCCTCTTGAATTACATTTTGTATTAATGTTATGTCGTTTAATTCCTAAATAATGAGGCTTTCTATTCACTTCATGGTAATTGGGCTCCTCCTTTTGTTAGAAGCAGTATCTTTCATACAATCACCATGAAATTATCATTTGTGTTCTTCTTAACAACTATTTTCAATTTGAAAACAATGTCCTTCAACCATTTATACCAAGATTTCATTCAATACAAACAAACAATGGAGTCCTTGATCTTGATTAACATTTCTTATTGACATTAATTGGTTAAATTCCAAAATAACAAGTCTTTCTCGTGATTTCTAGTTAGCAAAGTTCCTCTTTCGGGACAAAACACACTTTTAAATACAGTGATCATCAAATTCACATTTATGCCTAAACTACATAGTATATTAATTAAAACAAACAAGTCTAAACTCTATTAAAATGCTAAATGTGTGTACTTCTATCAACTAATGCAGTCATTCCTCTTGAATTTCATTTTATATTAATGTTATATGGTTTAATTCCTAAAATGCTAAATGTGTGTACTCCTTTTGATAGAAGCGCTATCTTTCATGCAATGACCATGAAATAATCATTTATGTCCATCATAACAACTATTTTCATTGTGAAAATTATGTCCATCAACCATCTCTATCATGAAATCATTCAATTCTGACAAAGAATGGTGTCCTTGATCTTGATTCGCATTTGTTTTTATTAATTGGTTGAACACCAAAATAAAGAGTTCCACCCATCATTTCTAGCTAGCAAGGTTCCTCTTTTGTGTGCAAACACAGTTTTAAAAACAGTGATCATCAAATTCACATTTATACCTAAACTACATAGTATATTAATTAAAACAAACAAGTCTAAACACCATTAAAATGCTAAATGTGTTTACTTCCATCGACTAGTGTAGTCATTCTTCTTGAATTACATTTTGTATTAATGTTATGTCATTCAATTCCTAAATAATGAAGTTTTCTATTCTCTTCATGGTAATTAGACTCCTCCTTTTGTTAGAAGCACTATCTTTAACGCAATAACCATGAAATTATCTTTTGTGACATTCTTAACAACTATTTTCAATGTGAAAACAATGTCTATTAACCATCTCTACCATGAATTCATTCAATTCTGACAAAGAATGGAGTCCTTGATCTTGATTAGCATTTCTTATTGATAGTAATTGGTTGAATTCCAAAATAGGAAGTCCCTTCAATCATTTCTAGTTAGCAATGTTCTTCTTTTGGGTCCAAACACACTTTTAAATATAGTGATCATCAAATTCACATTTATGTCTAAACTATGTGGTATATTAAGTAAAACAAACAAGTCTAAACACCATTAAAATGCTAAATGTGTTTACTTCCATCAACTAATGCAATCATTCCTCTTGAATTGCATTTTGTACTAATATTATGTGGTACAATTCCTAAATAATGAGGCTTTCAATTCACTTCACGGTAATTAGGCTCCTTCTTTTGTTAGAAGTGCTATCTTTCATACAATGACCATGAAATAATTATTCGTGTCCATCTTAACAACTATTTTCATTGTGAAAATTACGTCCATCAACCATCTATACCATGAATTCTTTCAATTTTGACACAGAATCGTGTCCTTGATCTTGATTCTCATTTTTTATCAATATTAATTGGTTGAATTGCAAAAAAAAGAGTTCCTCCCATCATTTCCAGTAAGCAGGGTACCTCTTTTGGGTCCAAACACACTTTTAAATATAGCAATCATCAGATTCACATTTATGCCTAAACTACCTAGTATATTCATTAAAACAAAGAAGTCTGAAGACCATTAAAACACTAAAAGTGTTTACTTCCATCAACGAATGCAGTCATTCCTCATGAATAGCATTTTGTATTAATGTTTTGTGGTTCATTTCCTAAATAATGACGCTTTCTACTCACTTCATGCTAATTAGGCTCTTTTATTTGTTAGAATCACAATCTTTCACGTAATGACCATGAAATTATCTTCTGTCTCATTCTTAACAACTCTTTTCTTTGTGAAAACAATGTCTATCAACCATCTGTACCATGAATTCATTCCATTCCGACAAAGAATGGAGTCCTTCATCTTGATTAGCATTTCTTATTGATATTAGTTATTTGAATTCCACAATAAATAGTCATTCCCGTGATTTCTAGTTAGCAAAGTTCCTCTTTTGGTTCCAAATACACTTTAAATAGAGTAATCATCAAATTCACATTTATGCCTAAACTACGTCGTATATTAGTTAAAAAAAACAAGTCCAAACACCATGAAAAGGCGAAATGTGCTTACTTCTATCAACTAAGTCAGTCATTCCTATTGAATTGCATTTTGCATTAATGTTATGTGGTTCAATTCCTAAATAAGGAGGCTTTCTATTCACCTCATGGTAATTAGGCTCCTCCTTTTGTTAGAAGCACTATCTTTCATG
>JAHLGO010018734.1:32365-49415 GCA_020615895.1 Ceriops decandra | reverse complement strand
CTATAGTAAGGTCTTCATATATTTTGATCTGTTCTTCAAATCTTCTCTTCAAGTCAATATGTTCAGCCCTTATTTCATCCTTTTGACTTTCTGCTTCCTCAATCTTTGCTTCAACATGATTTATATGGGCCTCCAACCTTCTTATGGTTCTGCCCCTTCTGATTATCTCCTTTGAAGTTGCTTCCAACTCAGTTTCAAGATCTGGTTCTTCTTCATCAATCTCCCTTTTCTCTTCAGGAAGTTGAACTACCACCTTGAGTTGATGCCATAAAGGCCTGCTCATCGGATGGTTCTTCATCTTCCTCCTCATCAGCTTCTTTTATCTGACTCATATAACTCTTGAATGAGCCTCTCTTCTTCTTATGTGGGTTGGTAGTCTTCTTACTGGACTTCTTTGATTTGAATGATGGTTTTCTCCATTTTGAATTCTGCTCATCATCACTATCCTCATCTTCATCATCAAGTTTTACTTTGCACTAAGAAGCCAACTGTCCAATTTACCCACAACGATAACATCTTAAGGACAATTGTCCTTTTCCCTTCTTAGGCCCCTTCTTGAATTTCCTTATGAAGTAAGCCAACACTTCACCTTCACTTTCTTTCTCATCACCATCATCATCCTCATTGGATGATTCTTCCTCTTTTTTTATCTTCAAGTGTTTCATAGCTTTGAAAGCTTACCTCCTTTGATACCTTTGACATTGAGGAGCTCTCAATTGACTTTATTCTCATCTCAAGTGCAATGAGATTGCACTGAAGATCATGTAGTGACATAGAATTGAGATCTTTACTCTCTTTTATGGCTACCACTTTTGAGGCAAACCACTCAGGTAGAATTCTTAGAATTTTCTTCACAATAAATGAGTCCTTTTTGTTCTTCCTATGACTTCTAAGGTCATTTATAGCATCAATAACCTTGGTGAAGAATTCTTGGATTGTCTCATTTTTCTACATTCTAAGAGATTCATATCACTCATTGAAAACTTGAAGCTTGGCCTCCTTCATTTTGCCATCACCTTCATAGACTTTCTATAATTTGTCCCATATCTCTTTAGTAGATTTGTAGTCCATAACTTTAGCATATTCAACATCTGTCAATGCTGAAATGATGATATTTGAGCCTTCTTATTTATCTAAAATTGTCTTAATTCCTTTGGGGTTGGATCTTTACCTTTTTCTGAGGCCACAAAACCCTTCTGTACAGATTTCACCACGTTCATGTCCATGGTTGCAAATACCACTTGCATTCTTGCTCTCCACATATGGTAGTTGGTTCCGTTGAAGATTGGAACCTTCTTGTTGTAAGTAGTGCTGGTGTTGGTACCGACATCCATTTCTCAGTATGCTGAACAAGTTAAAACTTCTGAAACCCTTCAAACTAGTACACCAAGCTGTTAATCTTTAAACTGGTGAACTTGTGCTCTGATACCAATTGAAGTTCCCAACTTTACTCTAAGATCTACTAGTCTATGATACTGAAAGGGGGGTAAATCAGCAGCACACCCCTTAAAAACACACTCTGATAATTTAAGTCAAAGTATTCTACTTATTTAATACTTTAGCTATTATCAATTTGCAGGTATGTGAATAACTTCAAACTCTTCTCAAAAGTGAACTCTTTCTCATATTCAACTAAGGTAGATCTATTGTTACCTACTAATCACAATAGTTCTAAAAGTCACCTTTCAAACACCTTACCTATTAGATAGATTGGATGTTCTTGATTAGGTCTTCTTTAGGTTATGAGTTTGATGATAATTTAGCTACATTCACAACTCAATTCAAAACATTGAATGTAAATGAAAGTAAGGACACAAGAGATTTACGTGGTTCTGTCAATGTGACGTACGTCCAAGGTGGTAGGGACTCTTCCTCTACTGAAACAATCCACTATACTTGAGAATATTAGTGTGGTACTCCCGATGTTCACAATGTAGTTACAATAGATATCTTAATCCTCCGTTCCTTTCACTATTGCAAATACAAAGCAAGTATAATACGAAGAGTGTCACTTACTGTGTCTACCCTTCTTCTAGCTTGCCTTGCCTCTATTGAATTAAATAGGCTACTTCACTGCTGCTTAGAAGTCCACCACAATGCTCTCTAACCTCTCTTGAAGGAATTTTAAAATACTTTGAATTTTATCCAATGTTTCACCAAATTCCTTTTCTAGATTGTTTCACATAACTCCTGCTTTCACTATCTCACGACTTCACGACTTGAACTCTTGCTTCTGGTTTGCCATTTCACATCCTAGTCTCATGCTATTACACGTTCTGGTCTCACGCCGATGCACGTTTTGGTCTCACATTTTAGACCTGCACTCACTTCGCTGTTCTCAAGCCTCAGGTATACCAGATCTACTCTCCTCCTCCGTTCACACTTCTTTGGCCGTATTGGATTTTCTCCCTTTTTTGCCGGTCACTCTTTTTTGGCCGTCCACCCCTACTTGGCCATCTCGGGTTTTCTTTCTTTTCTACTGGTCACAGTTCTTTTGGTCATGTTTGGTTTTTCTACTTCCACTGTCCACCCAGATCTCTCTCACCATCCAGTCGGATCTCTCTCACCATCTAGTCAGATCTTTCTCACCTTCCACCCTATTTTGGCTGTATTGGGTTTTTCTCTCCTTCTTCTGTTCTGTCGTCCAATCATTCACCTCTTTGTCGAGAGTTCTTGTGTTTTCGCTGTGTATTCCTTTGCTGTCCACTCTCCTCTTTGGCTGTCTCTCGGTTTTTCTCTCTCTTTACTGCCAACGGTATATTTTTGGCCATGTTGTCTCCCTGCCAATCGCTGGTGTGCTGGTGGTATGCCATCCTAGATTTTCTTTCCTTCGCCCCCTTCTTTTGTTGTTGATCACACGATTTTCCTTCCATCGGCCAAGGTCTCCCTTACCGTCCAAGATCTCTTTTGCAACCCCTTCTTTTTCAGTAGTTCTTTTGTTTCCACCGTATATGATTTTTCTCTTTCTTACAACAGCTGATCTATCTTTTTCGTGTAGGGTTTCTTTTGTTTTTTCTTGCAAAGTTGTGGTTTTACTTTCTTGCCCCTCCACATCAAATTAATTGCACACTTAAATCTAATTGACAACAATTACAAGCCATACAAGGTTGTGGGAACAACACACATAATAGTCATAAACTTTCTCTCTTATTTGGTTACATTTAATTATGTTTGGCAAGTTATATTCTAAAGTAAATTATGATGTAATAGCTCATAACCAATTCTGTTGTTCCCACAGTCTTGTATAGTTTGTAATTGATGTCAACTAGATTTAAGTGTGCAAGTAATTTACAATAGAGGGGTTAGAAAGTAAAGCCACATAGAGGGGTAAGAGAGTAATTTGAAGCTACTTGGAGGGGCAAGGAAGTAAAATCATAACTTTGCAAGAGAGAAAACGCTACATTGTTGAAAGAGAGAAAAATTGTACACGGCCAAAGGGGGATATATGGTCGAAACACAAGAACTCTCAAAGTTGATGAGGAGGAAGATGAAGACTCATAAGATGAGCATGCCTTTATGGCATCAACTCAAGGTGGTAGTTCAACCTCTAAAGAGGAAGAGGAGGTTGATGAAGAAGAACCAAATCTTGAAGCTGAGTTGGAAGCAGCTTCAAAGGAGATAATCAGAAGGGGCAGAACCATAAGAAGGTTGGAAGCCTATATAAATCAAGTCGAAATAAAGATTGAGGAAGCAAAAAGTCAAAAGGATGAAATAAGGGTTGAACATATTGACTTGAAGAGAAGGTTTGAAGAACAGATCAAAATATGTGAAGACCTTACTATAAAGCTTGGCTCAAGGACTTCAATAATTGAAGAAATGAAGATAGAAATGTTGAGACTTCAGCAACAACTCAAAAAGAGCAAGGAGGACTTACAGAAGTTTGAAGTGGTAGAAGAAACAAGCCCTACAAGAGAAAAGAAGATTGAAGAGAAAGTGCAGCAATTTAAGGTTACATTGACTAAAGAGAATGAGACTTTGCCAAAGAAGTTGAAAGAGAAGGTTGAGACTCAGGAGAAGATAGTTGAGAATAAAGAGGATTTGAAGAAGCAACCTAGGGTGGCAAACAAAAATAAAGAAAAAAAGGTTAGCCAATAAAGGGCTATGGCTGAACAGAAGAAGGAGAAGAAGGTGATTGAAATGAAAGTCACACAAGCAAAAAAGCCATCTACGTTTCCTACACAACAAGTAATGAATAAAAGAAAACAAGCTGTGAATAGACCCAAGGAGAGGCAGTTTCAAGGTTCATGTCTTTATTGTGGAGTTTGGGGTCATAAGGCTAGTAATTACTGGTGGAGAAAGCTAGTATATGTCTCCAACTTGAGAAGATACGATGCTACATATAGGGGAAGATAATACAGAATTCAGAAGAGAACACTTGTCGTGAGTTCTTGCACATAATGTAAAAAGCAAGGACATACCGACAAGGAGTGTTGGTAGAAGCCCAAACCAATGGTTTCAAAGAACAAGTTTGCTGTATTGGTAGACTTGGAGCAGTGTGAAAGGTGCAGACAGGATGGCCATAATGCTAAGAGATGCATGACACTTCTTCCTAAGTAAGAGAAGACACTCGATAGCATAGTAAAAATAATTGGTGCAATCAAAGCTAAGAAAAAGAAGAAAGCTATCTTTCAGCCAATTCAAAAGAAGGAATATAAAGCTAAAAGGGAGGTGGCTAACATAGTTGAAATTACACTAAAGGCTGATTCCAATGATAAGCAGTGGATCCTTGATAGTGGATGCACTTCATGCATTATAGGAGACAAGAGTAAATTATCAAAGCTAAACAAGTCAAGAGAAGGCAGAGTCAAGTTTGGTAATGATGATTCACTCAAACATCAGTGGTTAAGGGTCAGTAAATATTAGAAAAGGGAAGTTGAAAGATGTTCTGCACATTGAAGGACTCAGATATAATCTAGCATCTATCAACCAAGTATGCAATGAAGACCATAAAGTGATATTCACAAAAATAGGTTGCCAAGTAAAGAGTAAATAAGGTAATACTATTGCAGCCAAGAAGAGAACAACTAGAAATTTACATGTGATTGATGAGGACAATACAAGCAACTGTTTACTCACCAAAGAAAAAGAAAATCAACTTTGGCATAGGAGGCTGAGACACTTAACACAGAAAAACATGAGGAAGCTAACCACTACTCATGCAATTAGAGACATTCTCAACCTCAGGAGAGAGAAAGAGAGAGAGTGTGTGTTTGCTCAGCATGCTATAGAGGAAAACATGCTAGAAAGCACTATAAGACCAAAGAGTTTAGTTTTGAAGCAGTGCTTGACATTGTACATACCAATTTGTGTGGACTAATAAGGACAAAATAGTTGAATGGTGAAAGGTACTTCATCTTGTTTGTTAATGATTATTTTAGAAGGACCTGCATCATACACCTCAAACACAAGTCAGAAGCTTTGAATTGCTTCAAGAGATACAGAAGATTGGCTAAAAATGAGAGTGGAAGAAAGATCAAAGTTTTGAGGTTAGATTAAGACACTGAATTTACAAATAAAGCTTTTGAAGATTACCTTGAGAAGCATGGTATTCACCATCAGATGGCAGTAGTAAGAACACCTCAATAAAATGAGGTGGTAGAAAGGAAAAATAGAGATGGCAAGAACTCTACTGCTGGAATCCAAGTTTCACATAAGATTTTGGACAAAAGCAACATTTATAGCTATACATCTACTGAATAGAGTCTTACTAAGGCCCAACATTGATAAGACTCCATATGAGCTATGGGGTGGGAAGAAGACAACAACCAAGTATCTCAAAATCTTTGGTAGCCTATGTTTTGTGAAGAACAAGGAGTAAAACTTGGGAAAATTCAATGTTAGGTCTAATGAAGGCATCTTTGTGGGATACTCAACAAAGAAAAAAGGTTACATAGTTTTCTTGCATAAGCTAGGAAAAGTGATCACGACCAATGATGTGAGAATAGATGAGAACTGGAAAATAATGCAGAATGGAGAAGCTAAGGACAATGAAGAAGATGACTTCATGATAGATGAAGAATCAAGCCAACTTGAAGAAAAGGAACAAGAAGTAGGTTCAGACTCAAAGAAGAGTGAGTTTGAAGATGAAGAAAGAGATTCTCTTGCAACTAAGACTATGCAAGAGAGAAGGACAAAAAAGACATGGATCAGTGCTCATCAAGGAAATCAGATCATAGGTGACTTATTAGTAGGAGTTAAAACAAGAAGAAGAATTGTGGAAGCTACTACTTTACTCTCATAATTTGAACCTAAATCTGTTGAAGAGGCTACACAAGACATAGTCTAGGTCAAAGTTATCAATGAGGAGTTGGATCAAATCGAGAAGAATGATACATGGGAGTTGGTTCCAAGAGCGACTAACAAGAATGTCATAGGAACAAAATGGGTGTTTAGGAATAAACACAGTGAAGATGGCAAGGTGGTAAGGAACAAAGCTAGGCTGGTTTGCAAAGGCTACGCTTAGATAGAAGGAGTAAATGTTGATGAAACTTTTGCACCAGTCACAAGGTTAGAAACTATTAGAATGTTCCTAACTTTGGAAACATATAAGAGGTATAAAGTTTATCAGATGGATGTAAAATCAGCCTTTCTGAATGGGCTCCTGAAAGAAGAAGTGTATATTGAACAACCCGATGGAATACAAATTAGTGAGGATGAGACACATGTGTGCAAGCTGAAGAAAGCCTTGTATGGCCTTAAATAAGCTCCAAAAGCATCGTACAGCAGGTTGGATGCCTACTTGAGAAGGTTGAACTTCATAAGAGGAACAGTTGATAATAACCTTTATGTGTTCAACTCAGAGAAAGGCTAGCTGATAACCATAGTATATATAAATGACATCATCTTTGGAGGGGATCACTTTGAGCTATACCAAGATTTTGCACAGAAGATAAGTGAGGAATTTGAGATGTCATTGATTGGAAAAATGAATTACTTTCTTGGATTATAGATAAAACAGTGTGAAGAAGGTATTTTTATCTCTCAAACGAAATATGCCAAAGAGATGCTGAAAATGTTTGACATAAAGGATAACAAACCTGTTAGTAACCTCTATAACAGTGGGCTACAAGTTAACAAAAGATCAGAAGGGAAGTAGTACAAGCCCTACAGCATACAGGAAGATGATATAGAGCCTTTTGTACCTTACAGCATTAAGGCTTGATCTTATGCAAGCTGTGTGCATTGCTAGTAGATTCCAAGCTAATCCTAAGGAATTTCATGTGTTGGCAGCCAAAAGAATCCTAAGATACCTTAAAGGGACACTGGAAATAGGTTTGTGCTATCTCGCCATGGATTCTATAAAACTATGAGCATACACTAATACAGACTGGGCAGGAAGTATAGATGACAGAAAATCACCTAGTGGCTGTAGCTTTTACTTGGTTTTAAAGTGTGTTGCATGGTTAAGTAGAAAGCAAAATAGTGTTGCTTTAAGCACAGTTGAGGTTGAGTATATGACTGCTTGTGTAGCATGTACTCAGGTGATATGGATGCTAAGATAATTGGCAGACTTGGGTGTTGAAGTGAAGTTACCAGTGAGTGTACTTCGTGACAATCAAAGTTCTATTGATCTCAGCAAGAAACTGGTTCAACATTCAAGGAGCAAGTATATTGACATATGGTATCACTTCATTAAAGATCAAGTGGAACAGGGTACAATTCAGTTGGAGTATATTACTAAATATCAAATTTCAGATATTCTAACTAAACCTCTTTCCATAGAGTTGTTTAAAAAGCACAGAATGAGTCTATTTGTGCAAATGCTTCCTCAAGCCTAAAGTTCACGTCAATCCTCCATGTACACTTTGCGAGTTTCTTTTGTAATTGGTTGGCAAAGGGGGAGAGAAGCAACAGTGCAGGGGGAGCTATTAAGAAAGGGAGAGTACATATTTAGGCGAAGTTGTAATGGCTGCATAATGGCTTTTGTTATGAGTGTTGCCAACAATTACAAAGGGGGAGATTGTTGTTCCCACAACCTTGTATGGGTTGTAATTGTTGTCAACTAGATTTAAGTGTGCAAGTAATTTGCAATAGAGGGGTAAAAAAGTAAAGCCACATAGAAGGGCAAGAGAGTAATTTGAAGCTACATGGAGAGGCAAGGAAGTAAAATCACATCTTTGCAAAAGAGAAAACCTACACTATTGAAAGAGAGAAAAATTGTACACGGTCAAAGGGGATATACGGCGAAATCACAAGAACTCTTAAAAAGGAGGTGAATGGCTAAATTGAGTGAACAGTAAAATGCTATTCAACCGATCAAGGGAGTTGACAACAAAATAGGGGAAGGAGAGAAAAACCCGATACGACCAAAAGAGAATAGGCCGTTGATAGAAAAATAGAAAGAGAGAAAAATCTTAAACGGCACACCATTGACACAGCCAAACATGCCTAAAGAAGTGTGAACAGCTGGACTGCAAAAAGAGGAGTAGACGGCAATACAGGGCTTGACGGTAGAAAGAGGAGTAGACGACAGAACAGGGGCTGGATGGCAAAACAAAGAGTGGATAAAGAAATATAGACCACCGGCTGACAAGAAGAGAAAAAAAAAAAAAAGAGATATAGCCAAAAAAGAGTGGCCTGCAGAATAAAAAGCCATCACCAAAATGAGAGATCTAGCTAGACAATGAGAGAGATCCGGCTGGATGGTGAGAGAGATCTGGTTGGATAGTGGGAAGGAGAAAAACCAAACACGACCAAAAGAAGTGTGACTGGCATAAAAGAAAGAAAACCCAAGACGGCCAAATAAGGGTGGATGGCCAAAGAAGAGTGACTGGCAGAAAAGGGTGAAAATCCGATATGGCTAAAGAAGTGTGAATGGACAAAGAGAGCAGATCTGGTATACGTGAGATTGAGAATAGCAAAGAGGGTGCAGATCTGAAATGTGAGACCAAAACATGTGACGACGTAAGACTAGGACGTGCGACGACATGAGACTAGGATGTGAAATAGAAGAGCAGAAGTGTGAGTGTAAGCCATGAAGCCGTTAGACGGTGAAAGCAAGAGTTGTGTAAAAGAACCTAGAGAAGGAATTCGGTGAAGCATTGGAAAGAACTCAATGTATTTCCAAATTCTTTCAAGAGAGGTTAAAGAGTGTTGTTCCCACAGCCTTGTATAGGTTGTAATTGTTGTCAATTAGGTTTAAGAGTGCAAGAAAGTAAAGCCATATGGAAGGGCAAGAAGGTAAAAGCCACATGGAGGAACAAGAACATAAAATCCACATGGAAGGGCAAGACAGTAAATTTGCCCTATTATAGTTTTATGGAGGAGTATATAAAGACCAACATAATTGCCTAACATTGTAATTGCACAGTGAAGCTATCGGACAATGAGAGAGAAAAAACTTGGAAGAGAGAGAAAAGCCGTTGTGGGAGATAGGAGAGTAACGAACATCACGGCTGAACGGTGAGAGAGAAAGCACGACACGGTAAGAGAGAGAAACGGGTCGACATAACTAGATAGTGAGAGAGAAAACATGATACTAAAGAGAAAAGCAGACCATCGTCGGCAGAACAAGGGAAGAGAGAGAAAATAGGTAGTTGTCAATGGGAAAAGAGGAGAGGTTGGCAAATTGGCCAAATCGGAGCAGATCAGCGGAAGGAGAGAGAAACCCGATGGCCAAAAATAGAAGGTTGGTAGAATCAAGAGAGAGAGACGGATGAAGAAAAGCTAACCGATAAAAGGAGAGAGAAACCCGACAACCAAAAATAGAAGGTTGATAGAATCGAGAGAGAGAGAGAGAGAGAGAGAGAGAGAGAGAGAGAGAGAGAGAGACGGACAAAGAGTGAGACACCACTGGAAGAGCAAACAGTAGATCTGTGATGGCGTGAGACAAATGGACGACATAGCAAAAGAGAAAACCGGAGACAGAAAAAGAAAGATTTGATAGCAGAACAAGGGTAGAAGAAGAAAAATAGACCGCTGGCCGGAAGAAAACCAGAAATAAATAAGGGTGGATGGCTGATGAATAGTGACCAGTAGTAAAGGGAGAAAATCTGATATAGTTGGGAGGTGTGAAACAGACAGGTAAGGGTAGGCCATGAAACATTAATGCTATGAGACAAGGAGATAGGGGAGACAGTGAGACAGTAAAAGTAAGAGTTGTGTGAAACAACATAGAGAAGGAATTCAGCAAAGCATTGAAAGAACTCAATGTATTTCCAGATTTCTTCAAGAGAGGTAAGAGAGCATTGCAGTGAACTTCTAAGCAATAGTGGAGTGGCCTTTCAATTGAATAGAGGCAAGACAAGTTAGAAGAAGGGTAGACACAGTAAGTGACATTCTTTGTATTGTATTTATTAATTGCAATATTGAAAGGAGTAGAGAATTAAGACATCCATTGTAACTAGAATTCTTAAGTATAGCGGATAGTCTCAATAAGGGAGAGTCCCTACCACCATGGATGTATGTCATGTTGATGGAATCATGTAAATCTCGTGTGTTCTAAATTTGCTTTACGTTCTGTGTTTTGAATTAAGTTGTGAATGCAGCTAAAGTATAAGCCATCCCTTAACCTAACAAAGACCTAAACAAGAACATTCAAATTGTCTATTAGACAAGTTGTTTGAAAGGTGACTTTGGGGACTATTGTGATTAGTAGGTAGCAATAGATCCACCTTAGTTAAATCTGAGAAAGAGTTCACTTTTAAGAAGAGGTTGAAGTTGTTCACTTACCTACCAATTGCGAATTGTGGTGATACTGATTCACTCCCCCTCTCAGTATCAAAAACTAGTAGATCGTAGGGAGAAGTCAGAAACTTTAGAGAGTGTTGTTGTGGACTTCTAAGCAGCAATAGAGGCAAGACAAGATAGAAGAAGGGTAGACAAAGTAAGTGACACTCTTTGTATTGTACTTACTTGGTATTTGTAATAGTGAAAGGAACAGAGGATTAAGACATCTATTGTAACTACATTGTGAACATCGGGAGTACCACACTAGTATTCTCATGTATAATAGATTGTCTCGGTAGAGGAAGAGTCCCTACCACCGTGGACGCACGTCACATTGACGAAACCACGTAAATATCTTATATCCTTACTTTGATTTACATTTTGTGTTTTGAATTGAGTTCTAAATGCAACTAAGGTATCATCAAACTTATAACCTAAAGAAAAGCTAATCAAGAACATCTAATCTGTCCAATAGGTAAGGTGTTTGAAAGGTGACTTTGGGGACTATTGTAATTAATAGGTAACAATAGATCTACCTTAGTTGAATCTGAGAAAGAGTTCACTTTTGAGAAGAGTTTGAAGTTGTTCACATACTTGCGTATTGACGAGAGCTAGAGTATTAAATTAGTAGAATACTTTGGCTTAAATTATCAGAATGTGTTTTTAAGGGGTGTGATACTGATTCACGCCACCCTCTCAGTATCACAGATTAGTAGATCCTATGGTGAAGTTGGGAACTTCAAATTCCATATATGAAAGGGGTCAATTATTATAACCTAAGTTGTTTAAGTAGGCTTAAGGTAACCTTGCTTGGTAATTAGATAGAAGTAAAGAAAAAGATGGTAATGCTCAAAACTAGAATTTTTCACCAATGTTGTTCATTTTAATTATATACTTAATCTTATGTTCTGTGAATTTATTTTCCCTTTGACATTGTATACCCCCTATGATCCATATATCTAAAATAAATATATGAATTATGTATAATTGTGAAATTTTGCCTTTATGTTTTATTAGCACATACATACACGTATATATAAAATTTATAGCAAATTGGGTCAATTTTTGGCAATTTTCATAAACTTAAATCTATAACCAATCCATTGAGTGAATTTAAAAAGATTGAAAACTACCTTTTTTTTTTTTAACTCTTTGATTTTGTTGGTTATGGGTTTCAACGAGTTGGATTGGGTGGTTCTTGGTGGATTAGGCAGCTTTTGAACATCCTTATTGGATCCTTAGATTTTAACAATTTAAAATTTATTATGTGTGTGGAAGGTGTAATGGTATTTGGTGCTAACTTTAATATATATGATGTAGAAGGATTGTAATAAGAAGCATTGGTAAATGTATCAGTAATCTATTCCTATATGTTATAGGCAACAAAATAAGATAGGTAGTTGAAGGTTTGTTATGATGTTGTGTTTATTAATAAGTAGTTATGTAATTAATAAATTAAAATGGCATGGGTCAGATTATTATATAAGTCAATTTTACTAGATTGAAACTTGGTGCTAATTTGCATGGATTTGTATAATGTAACATATCAATTGTTAGTTTATAGTAATGTCAAATTAATGAATGATAATTTGTGTGTTGAAATGGTAGGTTATGATCCAATATAATTTGGAATGGCTAATGTTAGATAAGTGTTTATAAGGAAGCGAAAGCAAGAAATGAAGGTAGGTAGGATAGTAATGTCAAGGAAAATATTACATTCATGTTTAATAGCTAGGTGTTGGCAAACCTAGGGTTAGAATGAATTTTAAAGACATTAAGGAATTGTTTGAATTTTACAAAGCATATACAAGATCTAAGGGATTTAAGATAATGATGTAAGGTGGGAAAAAGGATGAAATTATAGGTCAATATAGGTGGATGACTTTCACATGTAGAAAAGAGTTAGAGTATAAGTCGAGGAGAAGCCATTTGTTGTCTCAATGTGTTAATGGTAGGTATGGATGTAAAGTTTGGGTTTGTTGTGCCAAGATAAAAGGAATTTGGGTAATAATTCAAGTGCAGTTAGATAAGCAAATGATGTCCATTGTAAGAGATAGTTAGAAACAAATGATTAAGCTAGTATATGGCCTATCTTTAATGTCAACGCAAATATATTCGAATTTCTTAGCCATGAAGCATTACTTTATGATGGGCATCAAATTAACATATGTAGTGATCCATTGTGCATACATAAAAGTATAATAATAAAAGTTAAAATTAAAAGGATATAAGAAGTTGTAAATAGGCTTATTGAAATTATTTAGGTTAAAATGAACACTCAAAAAAATGAGTAAGGCTTAAAGGAAGATCAAGGTTTAATAAACTCCATATAAATTTGAGCTAAATTCTAAATTTATGCATGTTATTTGGTTATTTTATAATTGTAATTAATTGAACAATATCTTAATTTAAGCTCAATCCTTTATTTAGTAGTTTGTTAGATAAGTTTGTTATTTGTTATTTTGTTTTGGATTTATTATTCTATTTTGAACTCTTT
Source organism: Ceriops decandra (assembly GCA_020615895.1). Lineage (NCBI taxonomy): Eukaryota > Viridiplantae > Streptophyta > Magnoliopsida > Malpighiales > Rhizophoraceae > Ceriops > Ceriops decandra. Next base: position 36,250 of record JAHLGO010018734.1, on the reverse strand, counting down.
ATATAGGCATGTAACCATTTTTTGTAGGGTAAACTGATTAACTTTTTTGAGAGAGTTTTTTCTTTGATTCTTTTGAGAATTTTAGAACTTATCAAGATTACTTTAAAGGTATTTTAATTTTGATTTATACCTTTAGTTTGTATTTTCTTATTAAATAGTGAGTCAAGGGTTTTTTAATTATTATTGTTAAACTTGATTTAGTTTTCTTAGAGTTTAAATTCCCTATTTTCTTTATGGGTTTCATTATACTTTGAGTTTGTATCACTCTTATCTTAGTAATAATTGAAGGAACCATTTTAATAAGGTTTGTAGGCAGCCATTATTTGGTGTTTATATTGATGTTGTACACAAAATGTTTAGGAAATTGAAAAATAAAAAGTAAGGATTTTGTGTATTTGATAAAGCCAAATAAAGAAAAAAGGTTGAAACACATATTTTGGGCTAACTAAACATGTATAAAGAGTTTGTCATATGATCACTTTCAACACCACTTAGTGAATAAAAATGATATGCCACTTAGTGCTTTTGTTTGGGTTAATCATCATTATTAGTCAATTTTACTAAGATGCTCTATTAAATAATAATAAGACTTAAGATTTATAAATGGTTGTTTGAAATTTGACTTAATTGCATGAATTATAAGCACTCAAATGCAATCATTACTAATTGATATGAGGCTATTGGGGAGGCTATTAATGTTGGTTTCCCAACATTTGTAATAAGTGGTGTTTGTGGCACATTTTGTGAAAGAGGCCTTCATGAGTATATGAGTTACTTAATTATGAGGAGTTAAAGCAAAAAATAAGGTGTAATGGTAGTTTTTTTTTTTTTCAACACTTTAAAGTAATGTTTGGACTTTGACACTTTATGAAAATAAGCAACGATGGGTACTAGTCTTTGTCAAATCTTATTTCTAGGTCGGAATGCCATTGACATAAAGGAGGAAAAGTGTGTACTTTTTCTTTAATGAGAAGGTGCATTGTTGACTAATATTAGTTGGTTGTATAGTCTAAGGTTGAATAGAAAATTGAACAAGGTTATAATTTAGCTAACACTTAAGTCCTATATGTGACTAGATTTCCTTTTAAAAAGAAACTTTATGAAGTATATATAGATAAGATATTTAAACAATTTCAAAAATAATTGATGGATATAATATATTATGATATCAAAGTTATAAGTGAGAAAGGAGCAAAGATTGTTTACAAAGTGATAGTAGTGGTTACAATAGTTGATGTGAGCACTAAGAGATTAACTTTTATCATAAGCTTTGATAGGGAGATGCATTTAGCTATATACAAATTTAAATTATTTGAATTTAAAGGGATACTATGTGCTTATATTAAAGGTGTTTCCTTGTAATGATATTTGGACTATTTCTGAGATGTAAATATTGCATCAACAGAGAAAGGAGGTTACTTATGGCCACACAAAGCTAAAGATAGGTACCACCAATTTTACACTTGAAATTCAAAGGACTATAGATTTAGAAAAAGTATTTTATTCTTTATTTGAAATTGATGTGAGTGATAGGAGTAAGTATGATTTTATGATGGATGACCTAAAAAAGCAACATGAGGATTTAGAGAAATGGTCAAACCATTTTAGTACTTAGATGATGCGAACAATAGAGCTTTTAGTATGGATAGTGTGATAGGGATTGATTTTTTTGAGGCTTGATTGAGTGGATAATATAAAGATCATATTAGTTTTAGGCAATAGGGTAGGTTGAAAACAAAGAGGAACTTGTTAGCAATTGTGAGATTAAGTTAGTGGAGACCTATCAATAGAAGTCAGACAGTCACCCCTAGTTTCACAAATTGATGTTGATTCTTCTACTGCCATGTTGCATTAATGAGTAAAGTGTTCTGTTGAGCCCAACTTTAATGGTTAATGTTGGATTTGTTATCAATAGCATCTCACATAGTTGTTCTTGTTAATATGATGTTATAAATGTCATTGAGATAAAGAAAGGTCATTGGGCAAAATCGTTAAGGGTAGGTCAACCCTAAAGTCATTGAGTCAATATTGACCTTTGACTCTTGTTATTCCCATAGCCTTGTATAGGTTGTAATTGTTGTCAACTAGATTTAAGTGTGCAAGTAGAAGTGGCTTATATCTCATGAATTACAGGATAAGACTAACATGTCAAAAAACTTCATAAAGTGATCTTCTTGGAGTGAACTTGTAGAGAGAGTTTAGCATTGCTTAAGTCTTAGTGTGACATAGTATTGCTTGAAAAAAATAAATTAAGGAGGATAATGCTGAATTTGGAATGGAATAGTAATATGAAGCCATATGGAGGGGCAAGAAAGGAAATTCACTGTAGTTATAGTAAACCCTACTAGGGTTTTCATAGAAGGGAGTATATAAACCAAGACGTATCTTTTTTTAGGGCAGCATATATATACACCAGAAAAAGGGGACACGGATACAAACCAGAAAAGGGTGAAACGCGTGAGACCAGAGGAAACGTGAGACCAGAAATGGGTGAGACTAGAAATGGGTGAAACGCATGAGATCAGAAATGGTGAGACGTGAGACCTGAAGACAGTGTGATGATAAGACTTGAAAAGAGTGAGACGATGAGACGGTGAGACAGTGAGACGATGAGACCAGGAGATGTGTGAGACAACCTAAAGAAGAAATTCGTTGAAGCATTTGAGAGAACTCAACGTATTTTCAGATTTCTTCAAAAGAGGCTAGAGAGTGTTTTGGTGATCTTCCAAGTGGTAGTGAAGCAGCCTATTTAAATCAAACAGAGGCAACACAAGTTAAAAGAAGAGTAGACACAGTAAGTAACACTCTTTGTATTGTAATTACTTTGTATTTGCAATAGTAAAAGGGGTAGAAGATTAAGACATCCATTGTAATCATAGGAGATACCACATTGGTGTTTTTAAGTATAGTGGATTGTCTCAGTAGAAGAAGAATCCTTACCATCATGGAGTACATCACATTGACAGAACCACGTAAATGTCTCATGTGCTTGCTTTGAATTTATATTCTGTGTTTTGAATTGAGTTATAAACACAGCTAAAGAATCATCAATCCCATAAATTAAAAGAAGACCTAGTCAAGAACAACTGATTCGTCTAATAGTCAAGGTGTTTAAAAGATAACTTTAGGGACTGTTGTGATCAGTAGGTAACAATAGATCTACCTTAGTTGAATCTAGAAAAGAGTTCATTTTTGGCTTAAATTATTAGAGTTTTGTTTTAAGGGGTGTGATATTGATTTACCCCCCTCTCAGTATCACAAACTAGTAGATCCTAAGGTGAAGTTGGTCAAGGTTAACCATTGACTCTAAATTTTAAGAATCAATTCTAGCTATTGATTATAGGGTAATTTTTAGAAATCAATGCTAGTTGTTGATGAGTGTGCAACCCTAATATCAAGGCTTTATAAATAACCTTTTGCATCTTGCAAGATGTATGTGGGTTAGAAGAGAGAACGATTAGCTATAGATAAATAAAAGAGAATGACAAGCCACAAAGAGTGGCAAGCTAAAAAGAGAGGGCGACCAAAGTGAGGCTGAACAGTAAAAGGAAAGGCAGCCACCAAAGAAGAGAGTAGCTGACCAAAGAGAGTGTAACAGCTGGCCAAGGAGATTGTAACAGTAGTTGACTAAAAAAGAGGTGATAGTAACTACCAAAGAAGGAGGTAACCACACCAATTGAAGGAAGAGGTGCAATAGTTGGTAGCCACACCAAACTAGTAGAGGAGATGTCAAACAATGCAACAATCACACCAAGGAGAGAAAAACATGTAATAGCCACACCAAATCAAAGGAGAGACTTTATAGTAGCCAAACCAAACCAAAGGAGAAGGTATGTAGTAGCCACACCAAACTAGAGGAGAAGGTGTGTAGTAGCCACACCAAAC
>JAHLGO010018734.1:0-32355 GCA_020615895.1 Ceriops decandra | reverse complement strand
TAGCCACACCAAACTAGAGGAGAAGGTGTGTAGTAGCCACACCAAACCAGAGGAGAAGGTGTGCAGCAGCCACACCAAACCAGTAAAAAGGTGTGCAGCAGACATACTAAAGAAAGAAAAAGGCAGCAACTAGCTAAACCAAAGGGAGAAGGAGTTGTAGTGTCCACCAAATACAGGCGGACAACTAGTAATTATAGATTATAGTAGCAGGAGCAGGCAGACCAATAACAACTGCAGATTGCAGTAGTAGCAGGTCAAGTGCAAACAGCAATATCAACAAGTGTAAATAGTAATACTAGTAAGCATAACTAGAAATTACAACTTATAGGCATAACCAATAGCAAGCATAACTAGTTGTGTGTCTCGGCAGTAGGGTAGGAAACACAACTAGTAGCAGGAGTAAAAACTTACCTTGACAGCAAGTTTGGTAGCTTGCAATAGTAGAGGAGAAAACATGCCTTAATAGTAGGTTCGACAGCTTACAGCAGCAGAGGAGAAAACATGCCTTGGTAGTAGGGTATGTATCACTAGTAGTAAGGGAAGAGAACCTACCAAGGCAATTGGTAAGCCAACCTACCAAAGTAGCAAGGGAAAAAACTTATCAAGGTAATAGGTAATGTAGCACTAGCAGCAAAGGAAAAGAACTTGCCAAGGCTGAAAGAGGCAGTATTGGAAGTAGGAGGAGAGAACCTACCAAGGCCTAAAGAGGCAGCATCTGTAGTTAGAGGAGAGAACTTGCCATGGTAGTAAGGGTGGTAGCACCAGTAATAAACGAGAGATCCTACCGAGGCAGCAAGTAAGGCAACACTAGTAACAGGGGAAGAGAACTTGCAGCGGAGAGAATTGACAAGGGGAGAGAACCTATAGTGAAGATAACCTGTAGAGAAGAGACTGGCAAAGCTTGAGCAAAGACCAATAGTGAGGAAGGAGAAGATCTACTTTCTACATTAGCAGCTTGTGAACACTGAGTCATCCTTCTCAAGAATGTGTTAGTTATTAAACTTTTGATAAACTTATTGAAAAAGGGTGGGATACCCTTAGAGTGATTGAGAGATCATTATAAGTAGTTAAGGAGAGATCCTTCCACACCATAATTGTATCCCTTGATAGCAAGAGTGGATTGTGTGATTTAAGAGTGATTTTATCACATTGTAGACATAGCTCACATATTATGGGTAAACCATGTAAATATTGTTGTGTGTTCTTGGGTGCTTACGTTTGATTGATATTCATATAGCTGGTCTCATATAAAGAAGAAAGATAAAAATTAGATTATCGACTCTAACAAGTCACAGATGTTAAATCCAGAAAGATTTATAAAAAGTAAACATTTCACACCAATTCACCCCCTCCCCCTCTGAGTGTAAGATCTAAGAAGGTCCTCATCAAGTGGTATCAAAGCTGGTTCCCTTGATTGATCCATTTTGCTTGCTTTGATATGAACTTATTTGTTATTACTATGAATTTTTATCTCTACTGTTGATTGATATCATATATAGGATGAACAGTGTTAAGAGCAAGGGCATTCCCACTTTTGATGGGCAAAATTATCAGTTATAGAAGAATATAATGCTCTCACATTTGATGGCACTTGGTTTAGATGTTTTTGAATTTGCTGTTAATGGTTTCGTCCCTGTTGCTAAAGGTGATGCTATGATGCTTATTGATAATAAGAATTTAGAGTATGATGGAAAGGTGAGAAATGCCTTATATGCCTCTTTGTCATACAAAGAATTCACCAAAGTGATGGGATGTAACACAGCCCAACAAATCTCGAACAAATTGAAGAACATTTATGAAAGAGACAAGGTTATGAAGGAAGCCAAGCTATAAATCTAGAAAAGTAGGTTTAAAGACATAAAGATGCAGAATGAAGAATCTATAGATATCTTCTTCATAAAAGTCAATGAAATTGTATGTTCTATTAGAGGCTATGGAGAGGAGATCAATGATGCAACTGTGGTAAGGAAAATACTTAGAATTGTATCAGAAGCTTACAATGCCAAAGTTTCCTTCATAAAAGATAAAGACCTAGATAGGTTGCCCTTAGATAATTTGCACAACATATTGGTGGCTTATGAAATGAGAATAGTCCTAATATAGAAAGAAAAGAAGTCTAAGATAGAGAGGGAGCTAGCCTTCAATGCAATGAAAAAGCTAAAGATTAAAGACTAAGAAGAAGAATCTGATAGTAGCTCAAAAGAAGAAGATGGTGATACTAAACTAGATAAAGTCATGACATACATCACCAACAATATAAGGAAAGAAAAAGGGAAGTACAAGGGAAAATTACCCTTGAAATGCTTTAGATATAAAGACACGGGGCACTTTACCATGGATTGCCCTAAGAGAAGACAAGTAAATAGTGATGATGATGATGAGTCTGTTTTATGAAGGTGAACAAAGAAATCTAGCTATTATATAGCTGGAAATTCAAAGGTCAAAGGGAAAAAGTAATTCTTCAAATCCAAAAGAAGAAATTATTTGAGCAAGCTGGATGAAGAAGATTTTGAAGAAGAAGTTGATGATGATTCCAATGATGATTTTGTAGGGAATGTGATGGTTGCTAAAGTAAATGATGTTCTTAAATCTTCAAATGATGAGGAATCAACAAAAGAGGAAGAGGATGAGTTGGTTCAGTAACCTAAGAATGAACTGAGAATTTGTATGCACAAAAATAGTAGGTTGGAAAAAGAGGTAAAGCATCTTAAGAAATTGTATGAAAATTTTATTATTGATGAATCTGATTTCCAGGTGAAAGAAAAGGACTTTGAAAGAAAAGAGAAGGAGTACTTGAAGAGAATTGAGGAGCACTTGAGGTAGCGCAAGGCAAGATACATGAAGATCTTGGTGTTAAGGTGATTGCACAAGAGCAAGAGGAGTTGATTTTGCAAGTCAAGCTCCATAAAGCTGAGTTTGAATTGAGGAAATATAAAGAAAGCTTTATATAGGTTATGAAAGTATGAGGAGAGTTGTTTTCAGCAAATGCCATTAAGGAGGATGCTACCAAAAAATTGGATGAGTGTTTAAGCAAACAAAGTCCTTATTCCATGGGGAAGAAAGGCCTTGGCTATATCGAAACACCAAATGAGAAGTTAACAGAGAAGAAAAAAATTGTGTTTGTGCTTGAAAGTAAGCATAATGACATTATGGAGAAGAGAAACCAACCTAAGTTAAAATGCGTTAGGAAACATATGGTGAAAACTCCTATCTAATAGAGACATCAAATATGAAAAGGAGGTTACTACAACAGTTGTTGAAGATGGGAGACATAAACTTGGTGAAAGAGGAAAATCCCAATTTGAAGAATTATGCTAGAGCTATGGTAAGTATAGGAACAAGGCTAATGTGTGTTGGAGTTGTGGGCCTATAATGAAGAGGAATGTGAGGCAAGAGTCTAAGAGGAGATTCTATCAAGAAAAGAGATAGTCTCAGGTAAAAAGAAGTCATATTCCACTATAAAACAAATTTGATTTACTTGGAAAAATCTATAAAAGATGTGAAAAGGCTAGACACACTACTAAGGATACCCAGTCAAAGAATGCAAAGGAGAACACCTATATATACTCCCACATTCAGTTAAAAAAGAAGAAGAAGAGGAAGAGAAACAACTATGGTTGTGGAAATAGCCTCAAAAGCTTCCAAGTTAGAGAAGCCATGAATCCTAGACAGTGGTTGCTCTTCACACGTGATGGGAGACTCTAAGGTGTTAAAGGAAGGAGCAAAACATAATGGAGGGTTAGTTAGTTTTCACAATGATGGTGCCTCAAAGATTAAAGGTGTTGATGTTGCTAAAATTGGTGTAAAAAAACTAAAAGCAAAGAAAGTGCTTTATGTTAAAGGGCTAAAACACAATCTTATCAATGTTAGCCAACTTTGTGATGATGGACATGAAGTTACTTTCATCAAGAGTGGCTGTACAGTGAAGAGATTAAGAGATGGTGTTGTTCTTACTAAGGGTGAAGGAACAAATGAAAACTTATACTAAGTTTTCAAAAGCAAAAACATGTGTTACATGAGCACCAAAGATGAGAACTTGTTATGGCATAGAAGATCGAGACATTTTGGACAAACGAGGCTGAATTTATGTGTTTAGCTACCTTTAGAGGTTGAGGTATCCTCTAACCCCTTTCCCTTTCCCTTTTTTACTATTTTTAGGATTTATTGTCAAAGGGGGAGATATTTTACATAGATCCAAACAAAGGAGAGTTAAAGATTGATGAATAAAAGGGGGAGAAGGAAAAAAAAAAGGAGAGTTAAAGATTGTTCCCAATTAAATGAGATGCATGTTTTAGAGGGAGCTATAAATGTCAAAGATTGTTATATGTGCATTGTTGGATTTAATGTGTTACCAACAAATCCAAAGGGGAAGATTGTTAAACCTATTATTAATGGCTAATGTTGGATTTATTTTCAACAACATCTTACATAGTTGTTCTTGTTAATTTGATATTATGAATACTGTTGAGATACAAAGAGGTCATTGGGAAAAACCATTTATGGTAAGTCAACTATGAAGTCAATGAGTCAATGGTGATCATTAACTCTAAATTTTAAGGGTCAAGGCTAACCGTTGACCTTTGATTATTGACCCTAAATTTTAGGAATCAAATCTAGCTTGATTGTAGGACAGCCTTTGGAAATCAATGCTGGTCATTGATGAGTGTGCAATCCTAATCTTAAGGCTCTATAAATAACCCCATGCATCTTACAAGATGTTTGTAGGCTATGTATGAGAGAATGATCAATTATAAAAAAAAAAAAAAAAAGAGAAAACGGTTATCTACAATGAGAGAATGACAAGCTGAAAAGAGAAGGTGGCCAAGGTAAGGTTAAGCAATAAAAAGAGGGGTAGCCACCAAAGAAGAGAGCAGCTGGCCAAGAAGAGTGCAGTTGTTGACCAAAAAGATTACAACAATAGCCAGCCAAGGAGATTGTAACAACAATTGGCCAAAGAAGAGGTGACAACAACCACTAATCAATAAGGTAGCCACACCAACTGATGGTGGAGGTGTAGCAGTCGATAGCCACACTAAACCAGTAGAGGAGATGTGTAGCACCACACCAATGAGAGAAACACATGCAATAGCCACACTAAGAAGAGAATGACGTGCAGTAGTCACACCAAGGAGAAAAAAACATGCAGCAACCACACAAAGGAGAAAAAATGTGTAGTAGCCACCATAAATCAAATGAGAGGGTTTGTAGTAGCCACACAAAACTAAAGTATAGGACTTGCAACAGCCACACTAAACCAGAGAAGAAGGTATGCAGTAACCACACCAAACTAGAGAAGAGGGTGTGTAACAACCACACCAAACCAGAAAAGAAGGTGTGTAACAACTACACCAAAGAAAGTAGAAGGTAGGAATTGGCCGAACTAAAGGGAGAAGGAGTTACAGTAGCCACCTAAGGAATCTTGTAATTGTAGTAAAGAAACAAGCAACTTGTAACAAGCAACACTAGTAGCATATCCTACACAACACCAGCAGTAGCTTGTAACACCAGCAATAGTCGATAACTCCAGCAGCAGCCCACAACACTAGTAGTAGCTCGTAACACCTACAGCAACCTGCAACACCAGCAGCATATCTCATAGCATCAGCAAGTGCAGGTAGACAACCAGTAATTACAAATTGTAGCAATAATAATAGCAAGCATTAGTAGTAGGAGCAGGTAGACTAGTAGCAATTGCAGATTGCAACAATAATAGGTGCATGTAGTAATAACAGTAACTGTAGGCAGCAATACCAATAAGCATAACTAGAAATTGTAACTTATAGGCACAACCAGCAGCATGTATCGGCAGTAGGGCAGGAAACACAACTAGTAGTAGGAGGAGAAAACTTGCCCCGACAACAAGTCTAATAGCTTGCAGCAACAAAGGAGAAAACATGCCCCAATAGCATAGGAAGAGAACTTACTAAGGCAATTGGTGAGGCAACCTACCAAGGCAGCAAAGGAAGAAACCTGCCAAGGCAGTAGGTGAGGAATCACCGATAGTAGAGGAAGAAACTTGCCATGGCAACAAGTGAAGTAGCACTGGCAATAGAGGAAGAGAACCTGCCATAGCCGAAGGAAGCAACACTAGTAGCAAGAGGAGAGAATCTATTAAGGTAGCAAGTGAGGCGACACTAGCAATAGAGGAGAGATCCTGTCGAGGCAGCAGGTGAGGTAACATTGGCAATAAATGAGAGATTCTGCTAAGGTAACAGGTGAGGCAACACTAGTAGCAAGGAAAGAGAACTTGCAATGAAGATAACTGATAGCAAAGAGAACTAGCAAGGGAAGAGAACCTGTAGTTGAGATAACTTATAAAGAAGAGACTAGCAAACCCTAAGCAAAGACCAGTAATGAGGAAGGAGAAAATCCGTATTTGGTGTTAGCAGCCTATACACATTGAGTGATCTTCCTTAGGAAAGTGTTAGTAACAAACCTTTTAATAAACTTGTTGAAAATGGGTGGGATACCCTTATAATGATTAGGAGATCAGTCCATTGAGTGATTAACAGATCATCTCATCTAGTGATTAGAAGATCAAACCTTTGATTGATTGGGAGATCATCATAAGTGGTTAAGGAGTAATCCTTCCACAAGTGGTTAAGGAGTGATCCTTCCATAAGTGGTTAAGGAGTGATCCTTATACATCATAACTGTATCCCTTGATAACAAGAGTGGATTGTATGATTTAGGAGTGATTTTATCACACTGTGGATATAACTCACACATTGTGGGTGAACTACATAAAAATTATCATATGTTCTCAGGTGCTTGCATTGGATTGATATCTCTAAGACCTCTCTCACATAAAGAAGAAAGATAAAAATTAGATCATCAGCTCTAACATGTCACAAAGGTTAAATCCAAAAAGATTTATAAAAAATGAACATCTTACACTGATTCACCCTCTTCCCCTTTTAGTGTGAGACTAAAAAGGTTCTTATCATGTTCTAATCTTGATAGCACATTTGATGAGTGTAAAACATTTATGATTAAGAGGAGTATGATCAGTGAATAAGCAATTTTGGTTTATAATGGTTTTCTACTTCGAGATATAATAAATTAATAATAAATCAATTGTGTTATTTTGTGCTTATAGACTTGTAAAGGTAGTTTATAGCACTCTATGTCATCCTAATCCTCTTTTTAGGTTATTAACTAAAGTAATCAAGTTGTCCAAGTAATGATACAATCCAAGTTTATTAATAATATTTATGTTCATGGTTGTTGTTAATTGGAATCATTTGTTTATTCTAGGAAAACTTTGTATTATGTGAAGGAAAAATATTACTAATGGAAGTTATGTTTGCAAAAATTACAATTTATAAGCCTAATAGTTTAGCTCCATTTCCTCCTTATTACCCCTTGATTTTTACTATCCAAGTGTTCTAAATCCATTGGATACTAGAGGATCTAGTGGCCCATTTAATTACTTTAATGGTAGCTATATTTGGCCTCCTAATATGGTATACTTGGTAGATGACTGTCTTGTATAGTCTATAGTGGAAATCATCTAAGTATCATTTGTGTATATCTATTACTGTTTCTTTGTAATGAGAGGTCTCATGCATATAATGTAGACTTTTAGTGTTACTTTAGGTTTGAAATAATTCATCTTTTCCATTCCATACAATCTAAGATTTGGCATAGACTTAATGTTTAAGAGTATTTATTGGTGCTACATCTTAAGTATGGAAATGTAATATGGTGATTGTGTTTTAGAAATGATTGGATATTTAGTTTGAAGTAGAGCTTATGGCCACTCCATCTAATGGCATTGTTAAAAATAACTACTAATTTTAGTATTGATTTATTTAGAATGGATATGTTGAGAATTTTGTATATGAAATGCTTACAATCTTTCTATTGGATGTAGGCACCAAAAATGTTTTCTTTTTTCTTAGGGTAAGACTTCTACAACTCTATTGAAGATGTATGCATGTTTCTTTTATATTAGTTGGAAGTCTATAGTGGTGATCGACAAGGCTAGCTTTTATTCAAATTAAAAAAAGGGAAGCTATGGAAAGACATTGAATTAATTCATTCACTTCATAGAATTTGAAATTAAATAGGTTATCACACGAGAATAACACTTAGTTATTAAGAAAATTAAGTTTATTGCATAAGGTTAATACTAGCGAGAAAATTTCATAAAGTTGAGTCTTTAATAGTGTGACTTATTGCATAAGTGTTGTTACTAATAACATTTTCAATGAAAGTCTGATTTGGTAAATATCCTAATGACAAACTAGTTAATAGTGTAACAAAAAGGGAATTTGTTTTTTGTATTATATTGCAAATATTGGCAAGTTTTGTGTGAGATTATACATTAAGAGTGGAAGTTGTTTAAATAGACCAACTTAATTATTTTTTGTAGAATTGTGACTTAAATATGTTATAATGAGAATATAAAACACTATTGCACAAATAATTAAGTTTGTTGCCAACTTTTTTTTTTAAGTAATAACTAAGATCAAATTTCACAAGTCCATAAAAATGAGTCATAAATATTGTGACTTATTGCACTTTAATCAAAATTTGGTGGTTACATTTTCAATTTAAGGTTGCTTACCTAGGTGTCTTCATGTCCAACTAGTCATATGCATGATAACCTTAATTCTACATAATCATAAAAGCCTTGGAACTTGGGTTATACCTTATCTAACTTGGGTTCAAGATGTATTCCTCTCACAAAAATTCAAGGTTTTAGAGTTTTAAAAGCATGATGGCACAATTCCACTTGACCATATGCTTTCAAAAAATAATAATGTGTGTTTATAACAAAACACTCTTAATGCATTGCTTCTAAGATAACCCTATGGGTGTGGCTTTTTATTAATTCATCAAGCAAGACTAGAAAAAATATCACAATTTGGCAAGAGTTGGTGATTGCTTTTAAGGATAAATTCAAACATATTTTTGGGCTAAAATCCCCTCATATGGATCTTTAAGCCATGGAAAAGAAGTTCAAAAAGACTTTCAAGCAATGCACACAAGAATGGCACCACATGGCTATTTATGTCTAACTTTCATTGCTTGAAAAAGAGTTCGTCTTTTTTTTCCTTAGTACATTGAAAGTCCCATACTATAATAGGTTAATGGGAAGTGCATTAAGACGCTTTGTCAATTTGGTGATCACCATAGAAAGAATTAAAGCAACCTTATTTTTATTAATATAATGATAATGCAAAGTATAAGTACCATGATGGGCAAATAAGATATTTTACTGACAATTGTTAAACCCTTAAATGTAAAGCCCAAGAGTTGAGGGATGAAAGTTGGATTAACTTTTCAAAAGTTAAGGGGAAGCCTAATATTAGTGCTAATCCTTTCCCTAATTCCTAGGCAATGAATCAAATTGAAGAGTACTTGGATAATGGTGGTTGAGAACTGAATTTTATTTCCCTTGAAATTGGCATGGTAGATGTTAGGGCACTAGCCTAAGTGCCCACCCTCAAGACATTAAAGGAACTCGACACCACAAAAAATATTTCACTTAGTAACTTAGGCCTTGCTTCCTTCGCTAACACTTTATTACCCTTATTAGAGTAATAAAGCAATGTAGTGGGACTACAACTATTGGGTAGACTCCTATTATCAAGCATCAACACTAAAGTCAATGTTTGTAGCAACATTTAATATTACGAGAGTTAGAGTCATTAATTTTAGTAATATGTGTTTTATCATATAACTTGGCTTATTGATAAAGATTATCCCTTTAAATACATTCATGAGGACCTTCTTAGGTCTCACACTGAGAAAGTAGTAAATCAGTTTAAGATATTCTCTTTTTACATATCTTTTTGGATTAACCTCTATGACTTATTGGAGTTGATGATCCAATTTTTTTATCTTTCTCCTTTATGTGAGAGTGGCCATACAAATATTAATCAGACATAAGCACCTAAGAAAACATGACAATTTTTATGTGGTTCACCCACAATGTGTGAGCTACATCCATGGTGTGATAGGATTACTTCTAAATCATATAATCCACTTTTCTCATTAGGGGATATAATTATAGTGTGGAAGGATCACTCCTTAACCATTTGTAGAAGGACTACTTCTTAACCACTTAAAATGATCTCTTGATCGAGGAGTTGATCTCTCGATCACTCTAAGGGTATTCCACCCTTTGTCAACAAGTTTATCAAGAGTTTAATAACTAATACTTTCCTAAGAAGAATCACTCAATGTGCACAAGTTGCTAGGGCAAATAGCGGATCTTCTCTTTCCTTGACTATCAGTGTTGTCTCACCTACTACCTTGGCAGGTTGTCTCCCCTACTACTGTAAGCTATTGGACTTGCTGTTAGATGCATTTTCTCTTTTGTTGCTGCAAGTTGCTAGACTTGCTATCAGGACATGTTTTCTCCTTTATTGCTACAAGCTGTTGAACCTGTTGTTATTACTGCTTGCACGTTTCGCTATTGTTGCCTGCACATACTGCTATGCTACCTACATGTTCTACTATCGCTGCCTACACATGCTACTATTGCTGCCTACATATTCTACTATCATTGCTTGCACCTTTTGCTGTTGTTGCCTGCACGTACTATTATTTCAACATACACATTTTGCTATCACTACCTGCATGCTTTGTTACCGCTACCTGAACATTTTATTGTTGCTACCCGCTACCTCCACATGTTACTATTGCTACTCACTACTTGCATGTGTTGCTATTATTGTTTGTACGTTCTACTATTGATGCTTGCATTTGTTTCTGGTGTTGTAGTTGTTGGTATTACCTATTAGACTTGTTGCTAGCACTATAATTGCTGGTATAGCCTATTGGACATGCTACAATTGCTAGGATTGCTTGCTGGATGTGCTGCAATTTGCTAAGATTACCTGTTGGATGTGTTGCAATTGTTGGAATTGCCTGTTGGACATGTTGTAATTGCTAGGGTTGCCTTCTGGACTTACTACAATTGGTTCCTTCTCCTTTTGGTTTGGCTAGTAGCCTTCTTCTTTCTTTAATGTGGTTACTACACACCCTCTCTTTTGGTTTGGTGTGGCTACTGCACACCTTCTTCTTTGGTTTAGTGTGGTTGCTGCACACCTTCTTCTTTGGTTTAGTGTGGTTGCTGCACACCTTCTCCCTTAGTTTAGTGTGGTTGCTGCAAGTCCTCTCCTCTAGTTTGGTGTGGCTATTGCATACCTTCTCCCTAGTTTGATATGATTGCTGCATGTCTTCTTGGTTGGTTTGGTGTGACTGCTAGTTATTGCATGTTCTCCTTTGGTTTGGTGTTGCTGTTGCACATTCTTCTCCTCTCCTTGGTGTGGCTGCTTGCTACTACACTTATTTCTCACCTTGGTGTGGTTGTTGCACATTTTTCTTTGTTGGTTTGGTGTGGCTATCTGTTACTACAACTTGTTCTCCCTTTGGTAAGGTTACCTTCTATTTCCTTTGGTATGGCTACTAGCTACTGCAACTCCTCCTTCAGTTGTTGTGGCTGCCTTTGTTGAGCCCATCATTGATGGCTAATGTTGAATTTGTTGTCAACATCTTACATTATTGTTCGTGTTAATTTGATGCTTGAATGTCATTAAATAAAAGTCATTGAGCAAAATCGGTGATGGTAGGTCAACCTTAAAGTCAATGAGTCAATGTTGACCATTGACCCTAAATTTTAGGGGTCAAAGCTAATTGTTGACCCTTAACCATTGACCTTAAATTTTAGAAAGTTAATGTTTGAGAAAGTTAATGTTGACAATTAATCCTAAATTTTAGGAATCAAATATGGTTGTTGATTGTAGGGTAACTTTAGGAATCAATATTGGCCATTAATAAGTATGCAACCCTAATGTATGTGCTACAAAAGTTTAAGAGAGTTGGCCAAAGGAGAGAGAACAACAAACCTAAAGGTAAAGAGAGTGTGAAGGGTAAAGAGAGAGGTAGCCACCAAAGGAGAGAATGACTGACCAAGGCAAAGAAGGCAGCAGCCAACCAATCCAAAAAGAGAAGGAACCTATTATAGCAAGGGCAGGGAGCTATACTAGTGATAGCCCATAACAACTAGTAGCAAGTTGCAACACAAGTAGCAGCCCGCAACAACCATTAACAACTTGCAATCTCAGCAATTGCAATATGTCTAGCAGGCAATTCTTATAGTTACAGCACGTCTAGTGGGCAAACCAATAATTGCAGATTGTAGGAGCAGCAACAAGTTCTAGGCAAAAGGTGCAGGCAAACCAGCAACTACAGATTGTAGGAGTAGCAGCATAGTCTGGGCAAAAGGTATAGGCAAACCAATAGGTACAAAAACACTAGCAATTGCAGATTTCAACACCAATAGCAAATCCAACAACCTGCACAAGATGTGACCAACAGCAACCATAACTAGCAATTGCAGCAGCGAGAGAAAGCAAGGGTAGCACAACCAACATGTGTAGGCAGCGATATTAGAATGTGCAGGCAGCCATAGTAGCACGTGTGGATAGCAATAGCAAAACAAGCAAGCAGTGATAGCAGCACATGCAGACAACAATAGCAGCACATATAGGCAGCCATAACAGCACATGCTGACAACAATAGTAGTATGTACAGGTAGCAATAATAGAACATGTAGATAGCAATAGCAGGACATGTAGGCAACAATAGCAGCATGTGCAAACAGCAATAGCAAAAAGTGTAGGGAGCAATAGTAGCACGTCTAGGCAACAATAGCAGCATGTAGGTAGTGATAGCAGATTGTGCAAGCACGACCGACAGTAGGTCTGATAGGTTACAATAGGAAAGAAGAAAACATGCTCGACAACAAGTTTGGTAAGTTGTATTAGTAGAGGAAAAAACATGTAGTAGGTCTAGTAGCTTACAGCAATAGAGAAGAAAATGTGCTTGGTAGCAGGTCTAATAGCTTACAGCAACAGAGAAGAAAATGTGCTTGGTAGCAAGTCCCGTGACTTGTAGCAGCAAAGGAGAAAACATGCCTCGCAGAAAGTCCAGTAGCTTGCAACAGAAAAGAAGAAAACATGCTCCACAGCAAGGTTGGTAACTTACAGTAGCAAAAGAAGAGAGAATGTGCTCGACAACAAGTCCAGCAACTTACAAGAATAGAGGAGAAAACATGCCAGGTAGCAAGTCCAACAACTTGTATTAGTAAAGGAGGCAACCTGCTAGGGCAACTAGTAAGGCAACATATTGGGTAGCAAGTGAGGAAACTTGTCGAGGTAGCAGGTGAGGAAACCTACCAAGGCAACAGTTGAGGTAACACTAGCAATAGAGGAAGAGAACCTGCCAAGGCCAAAGGAGGCAACACTGGCAACAAAGGAAGAAACCTGTCATGGTAGTAGGTGAGGCAACACCAAGAGTAGAGGAAGAGAACTTGCCAAGGCCAAAAGAGGCAGCATTGGCAGAAAAGGAAGAAACTTGCCACGGCAATAGGTGAGGTAGCATCAACAATAGAGGAAGAGAGCTTGCTAAGGCTAAAGAAGGCAGCACTAGCAGTAGGAGGAGAGAACCTACCAAGGCAGTAGGTAAGGAAACCTGCCATGGTAGCAAGTGAGGTAACACCAACAGCAGAAAAAGAAACCTACCAAGGTATCAGGTAAGGCAACACTAGCAACAAAGGAAGAGAACTTGCTAAGACTGAAGGACGCAGCACTAGTAGTAGAGGAAGAAACCTACCAAGGCAGTAGGTGAGGCAGCACTAGTAGTAGAGGAGGAGAACCTGTCAAGGCCAAAGGAGGCAACATTGCAACAGAGGAAGAAATTTTCCAAGGTAGTAGGTAAGGTAGCATCGGCAGTAGAGGAAGAGAGCTTGCCAAGACCGAAGGAGGCAGCATCGGTAGTAAGAGGAGAGAACCTGCCAAGGCAGCAAGGGAGGTAGCAGGTAAGGCAACATCAGTAGTAAGGGAAGAGAACTTGAAGTGGATATAACTTGCAATAGAGAGAACCAGTAAGGGGAAAGAACCTGTAGCAGATATAACCTGTAGAGAAAAGACTGGAAAAACTTGAGCATATATTGGTAGTGAGGAAGGAGAAGATCCTCATTTAGCACTAGCAGCTTATGTACATTGAGTGATCTTCTATAGGAAAGTGTTAGTCACAAACCTTTTGATAAACTTGTTGAAAAAGGATAGGATACCCTTAGAGTAATTGGGAGATCATCTCATTTAGTTATCAGGAGATCAAACCTTTGAGTGATTGGGACATCAACTCAGTGATCAAGAGATCATTATAAGTGGTTAAGGAGTGATCCTTCCATAACATAACTATATCCCTTGATAATAAGAGTGGATTGTATAATTTAGGAGTCTATCACACCTTGGATGTTCCTCCCATATTGTGGTTGAACCACATAAAATTGCTATGTGGTCTCTAATGCTCACGCTTGATTGATATTTGTACAACCACTCTCACATAAAAAAGAAAGATAAAACATTGGATCATCGATTCGAACAAGTCACAAAGGTTAATATGGAAAGATTTGTAAAAGTGAGCATCTCACACTAATTTACCCTTTCCTTTTCTCACTGTGAGACCTAAGAAGGTCCTCATCGAGTGGTATCAAAGTTAGTTCCCATTGTTTATCCATTTTGCTTGCTTTGATATGAAGTTGTTAGTTGCTGTTGTGAATTTTTATCTCTATTGTTGATTGATATCATGGATAAGATGAATAGTATTAACAGTAAGGGAATAGCTGACATCACTTGGTCTAGGTGTATTTCAATTTACTGTTAATGGCTTTATCCTGTTATTGAAGGTGCTGCTATGATAAGAAGAATTTGGAGTGTGCTAGAAAGGCAAGAAATGCCTTATATGCCTCCTTATCAAACAATGAATTCACTAAAGTGATAGGATTCAACATAGCTAAGCAAATTTAGGACAAGTTAAAGAACATTTATGAAGGACACAAGGTTATGAAGGAAGCCAAGTTACAAATCTAGAGGAGCAGATTTGAAGACATAAAGATGCAAAATGACGAGTTTGTGAATGCCTTCTTCACAAAAGTCAATGAAATTTTGTACTCCATCAGAGGCTATAGAGAGGAGATTAACAATGCTATTATAATAAGGAAAATACTCATAACCTTACCGAAAGTTTACAATGCCAAAGTTTCCTCCATAAAAGATAGAGATTTGGATAGACTACCTTTAGATGATTTGTACAACATATTGGTGGCTTATGAAATGAGAATAGCCCCAATGAAGAAAGAAAAGAAGTCTGAAGCAGAGAAGAAGCTGGCCTTTAAGGCAATAAAGAACTTAAAAATTAAAGACCAAGAAAAAGAATCCAATTGTAGCTTTGAAGAAGAAGATGGTGATACTGAATTAGATGAAGTCATGACATATATCACCAACAATATGAGGAAAGGAAAAGGGAAGTACAAGGAAAAATTACCCTTAAAGTGCTTTGGTTATGGAGACATAGAGCACTTTGCCATAGACTGTCCATAGAGAAGAGAAGCAAATAGTGATAATGATAATGAGCTAGTCCTATGAAGGAGAACAAAGAAATCTAGCTATTTTAAAGTTGGAAATTCAAGTGCCAAAGGGAAAAATCAATTCTTCAAATCCAAAAGAAGAAATTATTTGAGCAAGTTGGATAAAGAAGATTTTGAAGAAAAAGTTGATGATGATGCTGCAAAGAATGTGCTTGTTGTTAAAGTAAATAAAGTTTTAGAATCTTCAAGTGATGAGGAGTCAACTGAAGAGGTTGAGGATGAGTTGGTACAGCAACTTGAGAATGAATTGAAAGCTTGTTTGCACAAAAATAACAAGTTGGAAAAAGAGGTAAAACATCTCATGAAGCTGTATGAAAATTATGCTATTAATGAATCTAATCTCCAAGTGAAGAAAAAGGAATTTAAAACAAAAGAAGAGGAATTCTTGAAGAGAATTAAGGAGTTGATTGTACTTAAGGCAAAGTAAGGCAAAATACATGAAGGTCTTGGTGCTAAGGTGATTGTACAAGAGCAAAAGGTGTTGATCTTACAAGGCCGAATCCAAGCTAAATAAGTGTGAAAAAAGCTTCATGTAGGCCATAGAAGTGAGTGAAGAGTTGCCTTCAACAAGTGCCATCAAGAAGGATGTTACTAGAATGTTTGATGAGTATCTAAGCAAACAAAGTCTTCAATTCATAGGGAAGAAAGGACTTGTTTATATTGAAAAGTTGAGTGAAAAGGTAGAAGAGAAGAAGAAAATTGTATTTATGCCTGAAAGTAAGCATAATGACATGATGAAGAAAAAAACTAACCCAAGTTAAAATGGATTAGGAGAGATGTGATGAAAACTCCCATCCAAAGGAGACAGGTTGTCAAAAATGGAGAGAAGGTTGCCACAAAAGTTGCTAAAGATAGGAGACATGAACTTAGTAAAAGAAGAAAATCCAGGTTCAGAAGATTTTGTTGGAGTTGTGGTAAGTATGGGCACAAGGCTAATGTGTGCTGAAGTAATGGACAAATAATCAAGAGAAATGTGAGGCAAGAGTCTAGAGGGAGACTCTATCAAGAAATGAGACAGTCTCAAGTGAAAAGAAGTTATATTCCACTGAGGAATGAATTTGAGTTATTGGGAAAAGTCTGTGGAAGATACAAAAGGGTTGGATATACTATTAAGGATTGCTTGACATTGTTGCTTGGTTTAAGAGTGCAAAGGAGAACACCTACACATACTCCCATATTTGGCCAAAGAAGAAGAAGAGGAAGGGAAATGTCTATGGTTGTGGAAGTAGCTTTAAAAGCTTTTAAGAAAGAAAAGTCATGGATCTTAGATAGTGGCTATGCTTCACATATGACAGGAGACTCCAAGATGTTAAAGGGAGTACCAAAATATGATGAAGGATTAGTCAAATTTGGCAACGATGGCGCTTTAAAGATTCAAGGTATTGATACTGCTAAAATTGGTACAAAAAAACTAAATTCAAAGGAAGTATTTTATGTTAAAGGGCTAAAACACAATCTTATTAGTGTTAGTCAGCTTTGTGATGATGGATATGAAGTTACTTTTAGCAAGAGTGACTACACAGTAAAGCTGGACATAAAGTTGTAGTTGCTTGTTGTGGATTTAATTCCCGGGAACCTATTGCAATGGGAGTAGTAGCAAGCTTTGGTAGAAGGTGTAGGCAAACTAGTAATCGACACCACCAACTACAACTTACAATAACTAACAACCATCTAAAGAAGGAAAGAAGTGTAACAAGCAAATTGCAGCAACAAAGGAGAAGATCGGCTTTCTACACTAGTAATTTGTGCACATTAAGTGATCTTTCTCTAAGTAAGTCATTATCATAAACTATTTATGTATTTTGTGAAAAAGGGTGAGATACCCTGAAAGTGATCGGGAGATCAATTCGTTGAAGGATCGAGAGATCATCTCATCTAATGATTGGGAGATCATTATCAGTGGTTAAGGAGTGATTCTTTCACAACCAAACTGTATCCCTTGATGACATGAGTGGATTGTGTGATTTAGGAGTGATCCCATCACACATAGACATAACTCAGACATTATGGGTACACCATGTAAAGATTCTCATATATTCTTAGGTGCTTGCATTTTATGATATCCGTACGGTCACTTTCACATAGAAAAGAAAGATAAAAAATTGGATCATCAACTTTAACAAGTCACATAGGTTAATCCAAAAGCATTTGTAAAAAGTGAGCATCTCACAAACCCCTCCCCTCTCAATGTGAGACCTAAGAAGGTCCTCATTAAGTATCACCATCTTCTTTTTAGAAGTTGCTATCAAATTCCTTTTCTTGGTCTTTAATCTTTAATTTCTTCATTGCCTTAAAGGCCAACTCCTTCTTCACCTTAGACTTCTTTTCTTTCTTCATTAGGGCTATTCTCATTTCATAAGCCACCAATATGCCATGCAAGACATTTAAGGGCAGTCTATCTAGATCTCTATCTTTTATGGAAGAGAATTTGGTGTTGTAAACTTCTGGTAACATTCTAAGTATTTTCCTTACTACAGTGGCATCATTGATCTCCTCTTCATTTCATTGACTCTTGAGAAAAAGGCATCCATAGACTCATCATTCTGCATTTTTATGTCTTTCAATCTACTCCTCCATATTTGTAGCATGGCTTCCTTCATAACCTTTTCTCCTTCATAAATGTTCTTCAATTTGTCCTAGATTTGCTTGGTTGTGTTGCACCCTATCACTTTGGTGAATTCTTTGTTTGGTAAGGAGGCATATAAGGAATTTTTCACCTTTCCATCACACTCCAAGTTCTTCTTATTAGTAGGAGTCATAACAGCACCTTCAGCAATAGGGATGAAGCCATTAACAGCATATTTAAATACACTTAGACCAAGTGACATTAGATATAGGAGTATTCTATTCTTTCATAACTAATAATTCTATCCATTAAAAGTAGGAATGCCCTTATTGTTAACACTATTCATACTATCCATGATATCAAACAATAGTAGAGATAAAAATTCACTGCAGTAATAAACAACTTTAGATCATAGCAAGGAAATTGGATCAATAAAGGAACTTGGCTTAATACCATTTAATGAGGACCTTCTTAGGTCTCACAGTAAGAGGGAGGTGAATTAGTATGAGATATTTGCTTTTTACAAATCTTTTCGAATTAACCTTTGTGACTTGTTAGAGTCAATGATCCAATATTTTATCTCTCCCCTTTATGTGAGAGCGGTCGTACAGATATTAACCAAATGCAAGCACCTAAGAACACATGACTATTTTTACATAGTTCACCCATAATGTGTGAGCTATGTCCATGGTGTGATAGGATCACTCCTAAATCACATAATCCACTCTTGTTATCAAGGGATACAATTGTAGTGTGGAAGGATTACTCCTTAACCACTTGTGGAAGGACTACTCCTTAACCATTTAAAATGATCTTTTGATCAAGGAGTTGATCTCCAAACCACTTTAAGGGTATCCTACCCTTTTTCAACAGGTTTATCAAGAATTTATTAACTAACACTTTCTTGAGAAGAATCACTTAATGTGCACAAGTAACTAGGGCAAATAGTGGATCTTCTCCTTCTTTTACTGTCAGTACTATCTTACTTGCTACCTTGGTATGTTGTCTCCTTTGCTGCTGTAAGCTGCTAGACTTATTGGTAGGTATGTTTTCTCCTTTGTTACTATAAGTTGTTGAACTTACTATCGAGACATGTTTTCTCCTCTGCTACTACAAGCTACCGAACTTGCTACTATTACTACCTACACATGCTATTATTGCTATGTACACATGCTACTACTGATGCTTGCATGTTCTACTATCATTGCTTGCACCTTCTACTATTGCTACCTATACGTGCTACTATTGCTACTTGCACGTGCTACTATCACTACTTGCACATTCTGTTGCCATTGCTTGTTACCTGCATGTGTTGTTATTGCTGCCTGCACATTCTACTATTACTGTTGTTGGTGCTGTAATTGCTAGTGTTGCTTACTGGACTTGCTATTGGCACTGCAATTGCTAGTATAGCCTATTTAATGTGTTGTAATTGTTGGATTGCCTGCTAGACATGCTACAATTGCTAAGATTGCTTACTGGACATGTTTCAATTACTAGGATTGCCTTTAGATGTGCTATAATTGGTTCCCTCTCCTTTTGGCTTGGCTGACTGCTACCTTCTTCTTTCTTTGGTGTGGCTATTGCACACCCTCTCTTATAGTTTAGTGTGATTGTTGCACACCTTCTCATTTGGTTTAGTATAGCTACTACACACCTTCTCCCTTAGTTTGGTGTGACCACTACAAGTCCTCTCCTCTAGTTTGGTGTGGCTGCTGCATGTCTCCTTTGCTGGTTTGGTGTGGCTACAAGTTGCTGCACGTTCTCCTCTGGTTTGGTATGGCTACTGTATGTTCTTCTCCTTTCTTTGGTGTGGCTGCTGGCTATTACATGTTTTTCTTACCTTGGTGTGGCTACTACAAGTTTTTCTTTGTTGGTTTAGTGTGGTTGCTAGTTGGTGTACCTTGCTCTCCCTTTGGTAGGGCTGACTCCTTCTTCCTTTGGTGTGGCTGCCAATTGTTGCAACTCCTTTTTCAGTTGGTGTGGCTACCTCCCTTTTTGGTGGTTGATATCATCTTTGCTTTGGCTGGCTACTGTTGCACCTTTCTTGGCTTACTGCTCTCTCCTTGGCCAGCTATTGCACTCTCCTTTGCCGGTTGCACCTTCCTTGGTGGCAACTCTCTTTGCCTTGGCCAGTCACTCTCTCATTTGGTGGCTACCTTTCTCTTTGCTATTCACACTATCCTTGCCTTTAGGTTTATCATTCTTTCTCTTTTGGCTGACTCTCACAAAATTTTGTAGCATACACACTTGTCTTGCATAGTGCATGGGATTATTTATAAATCCTTGAGATTAGGGTTGCACATTCATCAATTGTCAATGTTGATTCCCAAAGGTTGTCCTATAATCAATGGCTAGATTTGATTCCTAAATTTTAAGGTCAATGGTCAACATTGACTCATCAACTTCAGGGTTAACCTGTCATCACCGATTTTGCCTAATGACCACTTTGTATCTCAATAGCATTCATAGCATCAAATCATCACATACAACTATGTGAGATGGTGTTGATAACAAATCTAATTTTAGCCATCAAAGATGGACTCAACATACATCTACAAAAAGCCAACATTGTTAGGACAAGTTACTCGCTAACAAGTTTTGTTATTAGAATATGACATTTAATATGTCAACCGCAAAGTTGTCAAAAGTAGCATGATTGCAAATTTCCTACTAGATTAAGCCATTCTTAATTACAAGCCAATGCAGTTAGATTTTTTTTGGATAAAGACATCTTAGCCATATAGTGGAGTTAAGAAGATGACATTACCGCAAGGAATTAAAGCGGTCCTCATTTATCCTTAAGACAAGTAATATCCAATTATGATATAATTGCAATTTGAATGCATAGACAACATAGTAGGATACAAAGCATGTGTGACATGTTACTATATGCCTTGGAGGTGAAAGTTAAAAATCTTAAAGTATATGGTAACTTAGTATTAGTCATCTATCAATTACTAGGTGAGTGGGAAACATGAGATCACAAACTTATTCCATATCATGGTACATTAAGAATTACTGGCACAATTTGATTAAATCACTTTCAACCATATGCCTTAAGAAAACAATTAGATTTATGATGCTTTGTCAACTTTGGCAACAATATATAAAGTTGATTTTAAAGCTAATAACTAGATGATCCATATTAATTTCCACCACACTCCAACCCACTACATGACATTAAGTGTTACCTTAAAGCTCATGAATATCTTAAAGGCATAAATGATAACAATAGAAGAACTTTATGGAGGTTGGCAATTAATTTCTTCCTATATAAGACATTCTTTAGAAGTACTATTGTTATTCAATCTTATCGTGGTGTATAGATATAGTTAAGGTAAAGATAATCATCAAAAAAGTACATAAAGGCTTAAGTGGTTGCATGCTAGTGGCATTTCCATAATTAGAAAGCTATTTAAAATAGGATATTATCAGTTAATAATGGAAGCTAATTACTTTTGGCATGAATGTTAAATGTATTTAAAGTAGTTATATGCAACATTTGCTCTATTGCATGTTATGACATCAATTCATCCAAGTGATAATTAATTGTTAAGCCCATCTTTGATATGTTGGATTTGTTGTCAATAGCATCTCATAGATTTGTCCTTATTGATTTGATGTTATGAGTACCTTTGAGATGTGTTTGCTGTATTTACAAAGTGTTGGTAGCAGCAGCCAATAAGCAACCTGTTAAGGCAGAAGCCAAGGAAATTGCTTAGGATCTAGCAATGCAGGTTATGGCCTCTCTATAGGTGTAATTTGTATCCGTCAAGGATATTCCTCAAAGAATTGTGAACAAGGAAAAGGAGCTTAAGATGCAAAGAGATTATTTATCAAAAATGTTGATGACAAGTCAACACTAAATTCAATGAGTCAATGTTAATCATTGACCATAAATTTTAGTAATCAATGATGACCATTGACCATAAATTTTAGGAATCAATAATGACTGTTGATTATAGGGCAACCTTTGGGAATCAATGTTGACTATTGATTATAGGGCAACTCTAAACTTAAGGCAGATAAATGTGCATACAACTATCAAAAGTGTTTTGTAGAATATAAAAGAGGGCTTAGTAAAGGAAGAAAATATGTGTTTTGTAAAACATAAGAGAGGACTCAGCAGAGGAAGAAAACTTGAGTGTTGCAAAACATCAAGAAAGTGTGCTATAGAAAATAAGAAGGGGCATGATAGAGGAAGAAAGAGTGAGTTGTAGAAATGTAATAGAGAGACATGATGAGGACTATTTTAAGTCTTATACTAAGAGGGAGGTGAATTAGTGTAAGGTATACTCTTTTTACAAATCAATTCAGATTTAACCTTTGTGACTTGTTAGAGTCAATGATCAATTTGTTATTTTTCTTCTTTATGTGAGCTCGATTGTATGAATTAAATTAATGCGCTAGCACCTAAGCACATAAGACAATTTTTGCGTGATTCACCCACAATATGTGAGCTATGTTTACGATGTGATAAGATCACTCCTAAATCGCACAATCCACTCTTGTTATCAAGGGATATAATTTCGTTGTGGAAAGATTACTGCTTAACCACTTACAATAATCTTCTGATCACTTCAAAGGCATCCCACCTTATTTTTAAACAAATTTATCAAGAGTTTATGGTAAAACCTTTCCTAGAGAACAATCATTCAATGTGTACAAACTACTAGAGCAGAATATAGATCTTTTCCTTCTTTCACTACCAGTGTTATCTCACCTACTATCGCTGCTACACCCAATGCCAATGTTGTTCATACGCGTTGCCGTTGCTTTCTACGCACGCTGCTAATGTTGTTTACTACTAATGTTATCCGCGTACGCTACCAATTCTGTTCACGTGTGCTACTCTTGCTGTCCATAGGTGGTGTCATTGCTTTCTATGCATGTTGTTAATGTTCTCATACACACTGCTGCTATTATCCATGCGCACTATTAATGATGTCCACTCATGTTGCTGTTGCTGTTTGCACGCACTCCACATGCACTGCTCCTACTATTCGCACGCACAACTGCTGCTATACACTTGCGTTGCTACTACTGTCTACATGCACTACGCTGTCCATATGCGCTGCGGCTATTATCCACACACTGTTCCTGCTATCCGAGTGTGCTACTACTATTTGCTCGCACCACTGCTACTATCCCAGTGTGTTGCAGCTATTTTCTTGTGCTACTGCGCTATCCCCATGCGTTGTCATTGTTTTCTCGCACCGTTATTGCTATCCCCATATTGCAACTATTTTCTCATGCTGTTGTCGCTATCCTCACACATTGCAGCTATTGTCTTGCGCCACTGTTACTATCCCTTACACACTACTATCGTTTGTTGGTGCACCACCTTTGTGTTATTGCTCCACCTCTTGCTAGAATCAAACATTGCTCCTGCCTCCTTTTGGTTTGTCTTCCTTGGCTACTTTGTTGGTTTGCTAGTGTAGCTACTGCCTTGGTGATATTTGCTAGTACAATTGCTACCTTGGTGGCATTTGCTAGTGCAGTTGCTGCTTTGGTGGTGTTTACTAGTGCAGGTATATCCTTCTGGACATGTAGGGATGTGTTGCTAGTGCTATTATACCCTCCTAGACTTGTAGGCACATTTGCTATTGGTATATCCTCCTAAATGTGTAATGATGTGTTGCTGGTCTACTAAAAAGCCTTATGGATGTGTTGTTATGGTGGCCAACTGCTGCTACTGTCACCTTTGTGAGGGCTTATTGGTGTAGTGGCTATCTTGGTGAGGGTTTGTTGGTGTGGGTGGCTGGCTACCTTGCTCTCTTTCTTTCCACCATAGCCAGCTGCACCTTACTGCTTCTCCTTGGTGGTTGCTGCACTTTCCTTGGCTGGCTGCCTTACCTTTATTCTTTCTCCTTGGTCAATTGCTTTGCCTTTGCCATTTACTAAATTTTCCATAGCCTCTTTATTTCTTTTTGCAAGACACCTAGGGGTATTTATAAAGCCTTGGGTTTAGGGCTATAAGATCATCAACGGTCATCATGAATTCCCACTCATTGCCCTACAATTAATGGTCAGATTTGAGTCCTAAAATTTTAGGTCAATGGTCAACAGTCAATGGTCAATAGTCAATCTTGACCCCTAAAATTTAGGGTCACGGTCAATATTGACTCATCAACACTAAAGTTGACCTGTCATCACTGGTTTCTCTTAATGACTTCACTACATCTCAACGACATTCATAACATCAAATCGACATATATAATTATGTGAGATGGTGTTGCAACAAAACCAACATTAGCCATCAAAGATAAACTCAACAATCTCCCTCTTTGGATTTGTTAGCAATACATTAAATCCAATAATGCACATATAACCACCTTTGACATTTACACCTCCCATTGCACATTGTCACAGCTCCTTTTGAAACATACGTCTCCCTTAATTGGGTTTAACTCCCCCTTTTTGCTACTCCTCTTTTTAATCTATGTATACTCTCTATGGATTTATGCAAAATATCTCCCCCTTTGACAACAAATATAAAGAATAATAGAAAAGGGAAAGGAAGAGGGGTTAGAGAATACCTCAACCTCTAGGGGTTGGCTAAATACTTAAGTTCAGCTTTTTTTGTCCAAGATGTCCCAATTCTCTATGTCATAACAAATTCTCATATTTAGTGCTCATATAGCATATGTTTTTGCTTCTAGAAACTTGATATAAGTTTCCATTTGTTCTTTCATCCTTAGTCAACACGACACCATCTTTTATCTCTTTATTGTACAACCACTCTTGTTGAAAGTAACTTCATATCTAGTATCACAAAACTAGCTAATACTAATAAGATTGTGTTTTAGCCCTTCAACATAAAACACTTTCTTTGATTTTAGCTTTTTTGCACTAATTTCAGTAGCACTAATACCTTTAATCTTTAAGGCACCATCATTGCCAAATTCAACTGATCCTCCATCATATTTTTCTACTTCTTTGAACTTCTTGGAATCTTTTGTTATATGTGAAGAGCAAACACTATCTAGGATCCATGACTTTTTTTTCTTAGAAGCTTTTAAGGCTACTTCTATAAAAATAGACATTTTTCTGCCTCTTCTTCTTCTTAGGTCAAATATGGGAGCATGTATAGGTGTTTTCCTTTGCACTCTTTAATTGGGCAGTAATGGTTGGTGTGTTCTCCTTTGCATTCTTTGACAAGGCAACAATGTCAAGTAATACTCAGCAGTGTGTCTAACCCTTTCACATCTTTCATAAATCACCCATAGCATATTAAACCTATTTCTTTGTGGAACATGACTTCTTTCCACCTGAGACTACCTCCTTTCTTGATAAAGTCTCCCCTTAGACTCTTACCTCATATTCCTCTTCATTATAGGCCGAGTATTATAACAAGCATTAGCCTTGTGCCCATACTTACCATAGCTTCAGTAAAATCCTTTGAATTTGGATTTTCTTTTTTCACAAAGTCCATGTCTCCTATCTTTAATAGCTGGTGTGGCAACCTTCTCTCAATCTTCGACAATCTGTCTCCTATGGATAGGATTCTCCACCACATCTTTCCTAATCCATTTTAACTTGGGTTGGTCTCTCTTCTCCAACATGTCATTATGGTTGCTTTCGGGCATAAACACAATTTTCTTCTTTTCTTATACCTTTTCACTCGGCTTTTCAATATAGTCAAATCCTTTCTTTTCCTTGGAGTCAGGTCTTTGATTGCTTAAACACTCATTTAACTTTCTAGTAGCATCCTCCTTAATGGCATTTGCTAATGATGACTCTCCTTTCACTTTCATGGCCTGTATAAAGCTTTCTTCATGCTTCTTTAGCTCAAACATGGCCTTGTGGAGCTTAGCTTGCAAAATCAACACCTTTTGCTCTTGTGCAATTACCTTAACACTAAGATCTTCATGTATCTTTCCTTTCTCTGTCTCAAGTACAATCAGCTCCTCAATCATCTTAAAGTACTCATTATCTTTGGCTTCAAACTCCTTTTCTTTCACCTTGAGATTAGATTCATCAACAAAATTTTCATATAGTTTCTTGAGATATTTTACCTCTTTTTCTAGCTTCTTGTTTTTGTGCAAACAAACTCGCAATTCCTTCTTAAGTTGCTACACTAACTGGTCCTTATCTTTTTTTTGTTGATTCCTCATAACTTAAAGAGTCTTAATCATCATTTGCTTGAGCGATCAGCACATCCTTTGCAACCTCATCATCAAAATCATCATCAATTTCTTCTTCAGGACCCTCTTCATCTAGCTTGTTTAGAAAATTCCTTCTTTTGGACTTGAAGAATTTCTTTTTTCCTTTGACACTTGAATTCCAGCTTTAAAGTAGTTGGATTGTTTTATCCTCCTCCTGAGAATCAGCTCATTATCATCCTCACTGTTTGCTCATCTTCTCTTTATGTACTCCATAGCAAAGTGCCTAATTACTTCACAACTAAAGCACTTTAAGGGTAGTTTTCCCTTACTTCTCTTTTCCTTTCCTTATATTATTGGTGTTGTATGTCATGACCTCATCTAGTTCAGTATCACCATCTTCTTCTCTAGAGTTGCTAACGTATTCCTTTTCTTCGTCTTTAATCCTTAACTTTTTCATTGTCTTAAAGGTCAACTCCTTCTTTGCCTTAGATAGCTTTTCTTTCTTCATTGGGTTATTCTTATTTCATAAGTCATCAATATATTGTGCAAGTCATCTAAAGGCAACCTATCCAAATCTCTATTTTCTATGGAAGAAACTTTAGCATTATAAGTTTCTAGTAAGGCTCTAAGTATTTTCCTTTCCACAGTAGCATCGAGGATCTCCTCTCCGTAACCTCTGATGGAGCACACAATTTCATTGACTCTTATGAAGAACGCATCCACAGTCTCATTACTCTGAATCTTTATGTTTTCAAATCTACTCCTCCAGATTTATAACTCAGCTTTCTTCAGGATCTTGTCTCCTTCATAAATGTTTTTTAATTTGTCCTAGATTTGCTTATCTATGTTACACCCCATCACCTTGGTGAATTCTTTATTTGATAGGAAGGCATATAAGGCATTTCTCACCTTTCCATCACACTCCAAATTCTTTTTATCAATCGACATCATAAGATCACTTTCAGCAATAGGAATAAAGCCACTAACAATAGACTCAAACACATTAACACCAAGAGACATCAGATATGGGAACATTCTATTCTTCCATAACTGATAATTCTGTCCATCAAATGTAGGGATGCCCTTACTATTAATACTGTTTATGCTATCGATGATCTTAAGTAGCAGTAAAGATAAAAACTCACATAACAATCACAATATCACTTCAAAGCAAAAAAATTGGATCAACAAAGGAACCAGTCTCTGATACCACTTGATGAGAACCATTTTAGGTCTTATACTGAGAGGGGGAAGAATCAATGTGAGATATACATTTTTTATAAATCGATTTAGATTTATCATCTACGACTTGTTAGAGTAGATGATTTAATTTTTTATTTTTCCTCTTTATGTGAGCGTAACCGTATGAATATAAACTAATGCGTAAGTGTCCAAGTACACAAGAAAATTTTTACGTAGTTCACCCACAATGTGTTAGTTACATCCACGATGTGATAAGATCACTCCTAAATTACACAATCTACTCTTGTTATCAAGGGATACAATTTGGTTGTACCCCTTAACCACTTACAATGACCTCCCGATCACTTCAAGGGTATCTCACCCCATTTTTCAACAAATTTATCAAGAGTTTATGGTAAAACCTTTCCTGGAGAACAATCACTCAATGTGTATAGACTACTACAGAAAAATATGGATCTTCTCCATCCTTTAATACTGGTGTTGTCTCACTTGCTACCGATGTTGCACGCAAGAATGAATTGAGAGCTTATTTGCATTAAAACAACAAGCTGTAAAAGAAGGTAAAGAATCTCAAGAAGTTGAATAAAATTCTGTTGTTAAATCTAATCTCTAGGTGAAAGAAATGGAGTTTGAAGCAAAAGAAAAGGAGTAGTTGAAAAGAATTGAGAAGTTGAATGTGCCTGAGGTAGAGCAAGGCATATACACAAAGATGTTGGCATTAAGGTGATCGCACAAGAGTAACAAGTGTTGAATTTGTAAGCCAAGCTTCACAAAGTTGAATTTGAAATAAAAAAGTATAAAGAGAGCTTTATATAGGCCATGGAAGTGAAAGGAAAGTCTTCTTTAGCAAATGCTACCAATGAGGATACTACCAAAAAGTTGGATAAGTGTCTAAGCAAACAAAGTCTACATTCTATGGGAAAGAAAGGACTTGACTATATTAAAAAGCCAAATGAGAGGGTAGAAGAGAACAAGAAAATTGTGTTTATACTTGAAAGCAAATACAATGATGTTGTGGAGAAGAGAAACCAACCCAAGCTAAATCTAATTGAAAAGAAAAAAAAAAGACTGAGCATAATATGTCACTAATAATTTAACTTTTCACTGGTAGCTCTAAAGTAGAAAAAGGTGATACTAAATTTGATAAAGTCATGACATATATCACTAAAAATATGAGGAAAAGAAAAGGGAAGTACAAGGAAAAATTACCCTATAAGTGCTTCAGTTGTAGAGGCATTGGTCACTTTACAATGGACTACCCAAAGAGAAACGAAGTAGACAATGATGATGATGATAAACCAGCCCCAAAGAGGAGAACAAAGAAATCCAACAATTCTAAAGATGGGAATTCAAGTGCCAAAGGGAAAAAGAAATTCTTTAGATCTAAAAGAAGAAATTTCTTGAGCAAGTTGGATGAAGAAAATTCTAAAGAAGAAACTGATAATGATTCAGATGATGATGCTGTAGAAAATGTGCTAATTGTACAGGTAAATAATGAAAAAGAAGCCTTAAGAGATAAGAAATCAGCTAAAGAGAAAGAGAAAGAGATGGTGCAGCAATTTGAGAATGAATTAAGAGCTTGTTTGTATTAAAACAAGAAGTTGAGAAAAGAGGTAAAGAATCTCAAGAAGCTTAATAAAAATTCTATTGTTGATAAATTTAATCTCCAAGTGAAAGAAAAGGGGTTTAAAGCAAAAGTGAAGGAGTACTTGAAAAGAATTGAGGATTTGAATGTACTTGAGGCAAAGCAAGGTAAATACACAAAGGTGTTGGCACTAAGGTGATTGCACAAAAGCAAGAGATGTTGAATTTGCAATCCAAGCTTCACAAAGTTGAATTTGAAATGAAGAAGTAAAAAGAGAGCTTTATATAGGTCATGGAAGTGAGAGGAGACTCCTTTTCAGCAAATGCTACCAAAGAGGATGCTACCAAAAAGTTAGATGAGTGTCTAAGCAAACAAAGACCGCATTCTATGGGAAAGAAATGACTTGATTATATTAAAAAGCCAAATGAGAGGGTAAAAGATAAGAAGAAAATTGTATTTGTACTTGAAAGCAAATACAATGATGTTATAGAGAAAAGAAACTAACCCAAGTTAAATCTAATTGAAAAGAAAAAAAAAAGGCTAAGTGTAATATGTCACAAACAATTTAATTTTTCATTGGTAGCTCTAAAGTAGAAAATGGTGATACTAAATTTGATAAAGTCATGACATACATTACCAAAAATATGCGGAAGGAAAAAGGGAAGTATAAGGGGAAATTACCTTTAAAGTACTTCAATTGTGGAGGTATTGGGCACTTTACAGTGGATTGCTTAACGTGAAAACAAGCATACAGTGATAATGAGCTAGCCCCAAAAAGGATAACAAAGAAATCCAACAATTTTAAAATTGGTAATTTAAGTGCTAGAGGCAAAAAGAAATTCTTCAAATCCAAAAGAAGAAATTTCTTGAGCAAGTTGGATGTAGAAATTTTTGAAGAAAAAACTAATGATGATTTAGATGATGATGCTGTAGAAAATATACTGGTTGCACAGGTAAATAATGAAAAAGAATCGTCAAGTGATAAGGAATTAGCTAAAGAGGAAGAAAAAAGAGATGGAGTAGCAACTTAGAATGAATTGAGAACTTGTTTGCTTTAAAACAGCAAGCTAAAAAAGGCAGTAAAGAATCTCAAGAAGCTGAATAAAAATTTTGCTGTTGATAAATCTGATCTCCAAGTGAAAGAAAAGGAGTTTGAAGTGAAAAAAAAAAGTACTTGAAAGGAATGAAGGAGTTAAATGGACTTAAGGCAGAGCAAGGCAAATACATAAAGATGTTGGTGCTAAAATGATTGTACAATAGCAAAAAATGTTGAATTTGCAAGCCAAGGTTCACATGGCTTAATTTGAATTGAAGAAGTATAAAGAGAGCTTTATATAGGTCGTGGAAGTTAGAGGAGAGTCTTCTTCAGCAAATGCTATTAAGGAGGATGCTACCAAAAAGTTGAATAAGTGTCTAAGCAAACAAAAACCTCATTCTATGGGGAGGAAATGACTTTGCTATATTAAAAAGCTAAATGAGAGGGTAAAATTAAAGAAGAAAATTGTGTTTGTACTTGAAAGCAAATACAATGATATTATGGAGAAAAGAAACCAACCCAAGCTAAATCTAATTGAAAAGAAAAAAAAGGTTGAGACAATCTGTCACGAACAATTTAACTTTTCACTAGCAACTCTGAAGTAAAAGATGGTGATCCTAAATTTGACAAAGTCATGGCATATATCACCAAAAATATGTGGAAAGTAAAAGGAAAGTACAAGAAAAATTACCCTAAAAGAAATTCTATATGACATACTACAATAGATTGTACATATATCATCAAAAAAAAGTTATGGAGGCATTAGGCATTTTACAATAGATTGTCCAAAGAGAAAAAAAGCAAACAATGATGATGATGATGAGTTGGTCCCAAAAAGGAGAACAAAGAAATTTAGCAATTCTAAAGCTGGGAATTCAATTGCCAATGGGAAAAGAAATTCTTTAGATCCAAAAGAAGAAATTTCTTGAGCAAGTTGGATGAAGAAAATTCTAAAAAAGAAACTAATAATGATTCAGATGATGATGCTACAGAAAATGTGCTGGTTGCATAGGTAAATAATGAAAAAGAAGCCTCAAGTGATAAGAAATCAGCTAAAGAGGAAGAGAAAGAGATGGTGCAGCAACTTAAGAATGAATTGAGAGCATGTATGTAAAAAAGGAGGTAAAGAATCTCAAGAAGCTAAATAAAAATTCTGTTGTTGATAAATCTGATCTCTAGGTGAAAGAAAAGGAGTTTGAAGCAAAATAGGAGTACTTGAAAAGAATTAAGGAGTTAAATGTACTTAAGCTAAAGTAAGGCAAATACACAAAGATGCTAGTGATGAGGTGATTGTACAAGGGTAAGAGGTGTTGAATTTTCAAGCCAAGTTTCACAAGGCTGAATCTGAAATGAAGAAGTATAAAAAGAAGCTTTATAAAGGCCATGAAAGTGAGAGCAGAGTCATCTTCAGCAAATGTTACCAAAAAGCTAGATAAGTATTTAAGTAAATAAAGACCTTATTCCATAAGGAAGAAAGGACTTGGCTATATTGAAAAGCCAAATAAGAGGGTAAAAGAGAAGAAGAATTAAGTTCCCAACTTCACCCTAGGACCTACTAGTCTATGATACAAAGAGGGGAGGTGAATTAGTATCACGCCCCTAATAAAAAAAACTCTGATAATTTAAGCTGAAAATGAACTCTTTCCTAGATTCAACTAAGGCAGATCTACTGTTACCTACTAATCACAATAGTCCCTAAAGTTACCTTATAGACACCTTGCTTATTAGATGAATCGGTTGTTCTTGACTAGGTTTTCTTTTAGGTTATGGGTTTGATGATTCTTTAGCTATGTTCACAACTCAATTCAAATCACAGAATGTAAATTCAAAGCAAGGACACGAGAGATTTAAGTGGTTCTGTCAATGTGACATACTACATGGTGGTAGAGATTCTTCCTCTACCGAGACAATCCACTATACTTGAGAACACCAGTGTGGTATCCCTTATGATTACAAGGGATGTCTTAATCTTCTACTCCTTTCATTATTGCAAATACAAAGCAATCACAATACAAAGAGTGTCACTTACTATATCTACCTTTCTTCTAACTTGTCTTGCCTCTATTTGATTTGAATAGGCTACTTCACTACCGCTTGGAATCACTAACACACTCTTTAACCTCTCTTGAAGAAATCTAGAAATTTGTTGAGTTCTCTCAAATGCTACACCGAATTTCTTCTCTAGGTTATCTCACCTAACTCTCTTCTCCCTTTGCCGCAGCACCTCCTTCTCCTTTAGTGGTTGCTGATTGCTATTGCACCTTCTTCTTCCTTTGGTGAGGCTAATAGCCACTACACCTTCTTCTTCCTTTAGTGAGGCTAATGGTTGCTGCACTCTTTGGTTTGCCACTCTTTGATTTGAAGAACAAATCAAAATATGTGAAGACCTTACAATAAAGTTTG